>JAHWXV010334155.1:0-10820 GCA_024586415.1 Phrixothrix hirtus
CCCCCCCCCCCCCCCTGCCGAGAAGCTAGCGGGACACCAGCATCGTCATCGGGTGTAACGCCAGCCGATCTTGTGACAAGAGACATGAAAGGTTACAGTTTTACTGAACGAGTAGATATGTTTTTGAATTACAAAAGAAGTTCGTTGTAATGGCAAAGCTACTTGTTGGTTGGTTTTATGAAGAACGAATTCTTGGGAGACGCGTTTTAGCTCGGCATTTTGAAAGGGCGAACAAACGTCCAGTGCAAGCGAACACCCTGAGATTACAGCGCATTCATAATGAGGCTCTAAGGAACTTGCTAGCTCAACTGCGGATTTTGAAGAAAATGCACCTCAATATTTTGAAGATAAACAACTCTTAAATATTCGAGTCATGAATGCAAACCATATAGCTGGCGGACAGCAGCTTCACCTATAAAACCGTCAAAATGTACAAACAGTAGTTGTGACAGATTTTGCGGCCCATCTTGCACGGTAAAGGAACCAATTCTCTCGTTGCTGCCTTTACCGTGCTTCGAAACAGCCACGTACACCAAGCATTGTTTTTTTTACTGATGAAGCGGTATTAACAAAAGAGGGTGTTTTAATGCACAAAATGGCCATGCAATAATTGATAAAATCCCCATTTTACTTTGTAATGTTACCTCGAATTTAGAAACAAGTTTCTAATATTTTATTCTATTTTTCAAGTTAAAATTAATATTCTTTGCCAAAACTCTGCTTGATATTTTTAGTTAATTTTTGATTTTTGTTTGATTGGAATATGTAAATTTCTACGTTGAATCCTGATGTAAATACTTACAGTTAGATTTATTAGATTTATTGATTTACTTTGCCGTTGAAAAACATGGAATAATTGCGATAATAATTAGTTGAATAATCATTGCATGCAATGCTATATTTTAATTTCAATATAAAAACATACTCGCACTAATTGTTAAGATACAGTAATACGTAATTCTTTGTCTTCAAATTACTGTAAGAAAAATTATAACATTTTAGTTTATATAAGTATTGGAATTTGTGTAACCTGGAAATATTGAATTTCATACCGATTTTAATTACTAATATTTAACGAGCGTTACCAATTATGATTAAACAAACTTGATTATGCTTTATATTATTAAATAAAGTGCAAAATAATGTTTTTTAAACTTGAATATTCAATTAATTTGACACTCGTGGTATTCGCGAACGCAATAATCAAGATTTAATCGAGAACTAAGCTTTTGAATTACTTCTGGTGGATTTTCTCAGGTGAAACGGATATCCATTCTGAAGTTGTTATAATACTCGGTGCGGTGTTATTAAGTTATTTGAATTAATTGGACGAATTCCCAACTTGCGGTGATGATGTTTTAATTCTTTTACGGCAATGGACTAGCCATTGGGACTTTCACTAGTAAACACGTTTACTGAAACTGTGCACTGTGCGGCATTCTTGGTAAAATTTCAGCGCTTCTTTAAATTATACAATCTGTGATAATGCGTCATGTATTTAATATTACCTGTCCATCTTTTGCTTGTAACAAATCTGCCGATTCATAATATCTTTACAAATTACTCTAAAATTGTAAAAGTACCTAATTTACATTTGGTTAAAAAACATTATGGATGTTTGAGAATTTTATATACATTTTTATTTAATTCTTAGACATGTTGATGTCAATTAATAATTTGGTTTATTGATAGCATCAACAATATATTCATGTATATGACTTTAAAAGGATGTTTGAAAAGTGCAGCATCAAAATGTACAGTGTGTAAAGTAATGAGGTTTCCTATAGGTAAAACTTTTTTAATAAATTTTAGGAGAAAATTTTATAAAAATTTTTGTTTGTTTCAAAACCTCTTATAGTCAAAGAAAAGTCCAGTAATCACTTAAGATAAGATCAAAAACTTGAGATTATGTCGAATTATTGATTTTAAATATGATTAAGTCCGATTGTTACATCAGTATCGTATTACCTATAATTGTCGACGTTAGAAAAAAGGCAAATGTCATTTAGATAAAACTTTTATTGCTTTTCTGTTTGTAAACAAGGATGAGCACAAAACTCAAACATTTATCTTATTATTGTCTGCATAAACAAAAAAGAATTGTTAGCTTTAATACAATAATTTAATTTTTAATTGTACAGCTATTCCAAATAATCTCTTCGAGATCCAACGCAATCTTCAACCGTTTTTCTAAATTGTTTATAAATGTTGTTCAACATTTCAACATTAATTTCTCGAACAGTCTCCGCAATCCGCATTTTTAGAAAATTTACATCATTTCCCCTGTACACTTTTTGGTTTAAGTAACCCCAAAGAATGAAATCCATGGGAGTTAAATACCGGTTACTAAGCTGGGCAATATATCCGTCCGTGTTGTCCAATCCATCTACCGGGAAAATGTAAATTTAAGAATTCTGTAACAATCAAGGTACCTTACACCCATCTTAGAAGTAGATGCATCGCAATTCTTCTTGTTCAAGCGATGGCAATAAAAACTTCTGAAGCATTTTCAAGTAATTGTGTAGATTTAAATTTCCATTAAAAAATAGGGGCCAAGGATTCTGTTAAACAGCATTCCGCACCAAACATTGACTTTTTGATAGCGCTGATTTCTGCCGTTAATTCTAAAATTTGAATTTTTCTTTGACCAATATTTACAATTCTGTAAGGAAACAGTACCATTTGCCGAAAACGTTGCTTCATCACTAAACATTAAATTCTGATAATTTTATCGCCGGCGATGTTCCATATTGTGTCACGGTCTCACCTTGGCATGTAAATGTTTATTTCTATTTTGTGTGTATTTGTTTAGATACGCCCTGTACATACATGTATATAAATTCTTTTCTGATAAATATGTATACAATTTTTAATAATAAATAGCTAAAGTTCGTTTCTGTCAGTATTTAGGTATATTTATCTTAATGAATAATTCCTTTTGTTATATTTGTAATTAAAAACAACGGATACTCCTAATTAATTTGAATAATTGAGAGGATTCCTTTCACGTAATTTATTTATTCAGTAAGTATCGCTATCTGACGTTAAGGTTTGTAAATATAAAAATTCGTTTTAAAACTTTAAATTCAATAGAATATAATTCCTTATCTTTTACTTTTTTGTTAAGTTTTTGGGCTGGATCGCCTTGAACGAACACTTGTTTCTTCTCTTTGCTAATGTTTAGACATACAATGTGACGAATTTCTTACTTCTTATTCCTATATTTAAAAAAAGGCGTTGTTAATATTCCATACAACGGTAAGCACTAATTAATCTTTCTATATTTGATAATTAATTCGTTTTGCTCTACTCTTTTTCACTTGACTGATGGGACCTTATTTTTCTGGCGCTAATTATTACAATATATTACGCTGGCTTTTGATGGTTGTTATATGCTGAAGTGGTGATGTAACGCTAGCTGTTCATTAAGTCTTTCGGACATATGCAGAGCCGAAGAATGGATTACTTAAGGTCGTAAAAAGTTTTAATTTGTTCATCAGTAATTACTTTAATTATGATACCGACATTATTTGTATCGTCTAAAATGTCATAGTCCTGATAAGTTTCGATAAATTCGTTTGTGTCTGAAATGTAAAGTTTTGCTATAAATTTCACGTGATATAGACAAAATTGTTTGTTAACTTCCGAACTAAATGTACTCATTCTGTAAAATAATTGCGTCAGCGTTTAATTACTTTTTTAAAATAATACATATTTTATTTCAATGTTAATCAAAGGTTTTTCAATTACTGCAAAATATAAGATTATGGTGACAATTTATTTAAAGAATTATTTTAAATTATTTTTCAATATACGGGGTATACACGATATATACATGCAATATAAATATATTTCTCTAAAGAAAGGATATTAATCGCTATTTCTTGTTTTAAATTAATGAATATTCATATCTAGTCTGCAAAAGGACGGACTTACTTTAGATGACTTTCTTTGGTATCTTTATTGCATGCATTTTTTAGCTCGCCCTTGCGAATATTTGCTTTCTTGTCCATATTATTAATTTGTTTACAACTTACTGACGCTCTTATTCTTGACGTTCATTAAGTAATTAAATTTTAACTATCAACATTTTTGTATTGCTTTAACCTATTTTGGATTAACGAACGTATTGTTCATTGTATCTTTTCTTATATAACTATATTATTCAAATTTAAAGAAACGTTATATCATACTCATTAGATACCAGGTCTCAACATAATAATCCCGGTTAACTTTAATCTATAAAAAGCATTTCATTAATCTTTTTGCTTGTTAAATGTGTCCTTTACCAGGATATAAAATTAATGTCATTAAATTACGCGATTAAATAAAAATTCTAGGTTAGTTTTGATCTACAAAAAGCACTTCAGATATCCTTTTGCTTGTAAAATACGTCCTTAATCAGGATATAAAATACCCATGAAACTGTAAATAATTTTTTTTGTTTTTGTACATAATGATGTTATGCTAATTGTTATTCGATATACTAAGGGTTTGAATAAATACCCATTTGTTTGTTTAAATTGATTTGTTTCAGATTTTTCGAATCCTTCCTGTTTTGCTTCAAATGAATTTGGGACTTCTTAGGTCTACTGCTCCGGATAAACAAATACTGTGACTAATTTTTCTTTAGGTGAACATCTTGTCGTTCAGGTATTACTTGTTGCTGCTGATGTGAACGACTGGAGCCCTACTTATGCTGTACTTTTCTTACATTTAGTTTAGGAAAACGTCGACTTTATCCGATCCAGAAGATTCTCGCCTAGAAGAATATTTTATTATTATCTTTTTTACCACCATAGGTCACACCATACCCCCCCCCCTTACTATACCGCTTTGCTTCTGATTTAGTTAATGTGGCAAGTGTTTTCACCAACCCATAAACAAAACTCAAGTCTAAATGCGTGATCTATATTTTCTAAGGTGTGCCTGAATTTAGATTTGTATGGATGAATTTTATTCGCCTTATAAATTGTTTGCAATAATGTATTACTAATATTGAGTTCAGTTGCTCGCCAGCGTAGAGATCCCTAGAATGTTCCGCAACTGATTCGATATCCATAATGGTTACAGCATCATCATCACTGTACGCTTTGCCAGGCTTCTTTGCGCCGGCAACGGGTCCCGTTTCATCAAACTTTTTGATTAATTTCTTTACAGCTGTTCTGCTTACACTTACTTTTGAGTATTTTTAATTAAATAATTGTATTACATATTTATACGAGACTTTTCCTATACGAGAACACTTCACCGGGTAGATTGGCTGCTTTAACATGAACATTTTTTTCAGGTTAAGCCCGCTGACCTGTCAGTAAACGTCGTTGGTTAACGAGTAATACGTGAGTAATACGATACCGATGTAACATTCGGACTTGGTCATTTAAAATCAACAATGCGACATAATTTCAAGTTTTGATCTTATCTTAAGTGATTACTGGATTTTTCTTTGACTGCAATGGGTTCCGAAACAAACAAAAATTTTTATAAAGAATAAGTTTCACTCCTAAAACTCATATTAAAAAAGTTCTACCTATAGCAAACGTCGTCACTCTACACACTGTATATGTCGAAATTGGCGTTTATAAATATTTTTGTTTTAAGTTACGTCTAGTTTTTCTGTAGAACACATCCAATGTCACAAACGTAATCAATCAGTATAATTAGTAGCCGCCAACTTTACACAATCGACGACAACATTCTGTATGCCAAGAGAACAGGAATTAATAATAATTAGTGTATCGAATTGCATTGTTTGCTTTTACCACCTTGATCCTTGCATTTTTACTACCTCATGGTTTAAACCATTCTGCCTTAAAGACATGTACAGTGCAAACTGTCTAAACCAGAATCCCAAGGGACCATGAATTTTTTCCGTTTTACACAAGCTTCCGTTTTAAACAGATTTAAATTCTTTTAAATACATACATATAAGTGACCCACGGTGACGCTAAATAAATTTTTTGGTTTGCATAAGACATTCATTAATTAGCTTTTATCATATTTTATTTTAAATGTTTTATTTCATGTATACCTACATGGATATTTTTTACAGTTTTGCATTGCACATTCGTGCAATCATACACCTGTGTTTTTCCGCAGTTAAATTTAACAGTGAGTTGTTTAGCGCTTAAACCTTCAGTTTCGTGGGTGTTTATTAGGTTAATTTTTTCTTTAAGTGTAAGAATGTTATATATGTGATTCATTTTTATTTAAAAAGAAACACAAAATCTAGTTAAAAATAACAATCTTAAGATGATTTAAAAAACTAAAACAATTTTTATTCGCGGAGGTGACGTGTTAGCTTCAAACACCACGAGAATACTTGTAACCCCATCGATAAATGGCATAATATATGCACGTACTTTGGATTGAAGGCGCATGTAAGTCGTTTCAAGAAATTTTAATTCTGCGTTTTAGCAGAATAGTATAAATAAGTCCCTTTTGAAGTTTGTTAATAACTTTAAAATGTCCCACGGTTAAATTTAATACACAAATATAATTTTAATTCTTGCTAAGAAATACATACCAATGTATGCATGTTAAAATTATAGATATTAATTACATTACGTATGCAGATATATGCACTAGAGCAACACAATTTTCCGTATTTTTCAGGTTAAATTTATTCCATCGGACCTCTATTTCCTTTCCGTATTCGCGTTAAACAGTTTTCGGCTTAGTCTATATATTTTTTCCCATAATTTTCACGCGACCGTACTTATTTTTCGGAATAAGCAGGATTCCGGTTTTTCCAGTTTTCGCCTTGGACAGTTTTCACTGTAGGTAGTCTCTACAAACTATTCATATAATGAAAAAGATCAACCTATAAGTAATGTTTGTTTTTTATGTATCTATCTATCAGCATCATTTGATCAAATGCCGTAAGACATGCTATATATCAATATAACTATCTAAGAATATGTTTGCAAATTTATTTTCTATTCCAAACTATTTAATAATTATTACTTTAACAAATAGTAATTTAAAATATTTTAAAATCCTAATTACATTGTACTAATGTGGAATGTAATTTTTATTAAAACGAATAAATATGTACATACATAATATTAAACTAATTTACCAAAATTCGCGATAAAATTGTGAAAGTAATATTTGGATTCCTTTGTATTTGAAATCACTGTAAAGTATAATAAATTAAATTGTATTTTAAATAGAAATAGTTTTGAAAATTACCTCACAAAAATCCATTCTCAAATTGGACATACATACATACATATTTACTAGCTATCCTGACGTAAAATTACAGCAACAATTAAGTTTGTAGCTCAAAATAATTTTAGCCTTTTACTATTTGCCACAAATGACGTTTGGTTTTAAATTTAATTTTAAGAACGTGATTATCAAAATAAACAGACTTATATGGCCTCCCCTAACACGTGTTCAATTTATTCAAATCCCTTTAGGATTGCAAAACACTTTTGAATTCAGTTTACGTGATGTAATATAACATTTAGCTTAATTTTCTTTTTATTATTATACAACTCGTATAATTTCCAAACGGTTTCGCTACTATATTTATTTAAAGTTCCAGTTAAACGTACGTGGCACTTATATTTTCTTCCTGAAGTGCTTTATTCTGAGCAGATTTCACTAATAAATATGAATGTCAAGGATAATTTAAAGCGAGTCCAAAGCACAGGAAGTGTAGTGTTTATACTTCGTAGAAATTTAACCAAAATATTTCCACCGTTTTTAAATAAAAGAACATTGGGATTTGCACAGTTAGTCAGCCTCTTGATTTATTTATGTACGTTGAAAATAAATTAATTTCTTTTTCTTGTAAACAATATAAAATTTGGATAACTTTAACCGAACCTAAATGGCGTTTGGGAAATTGAAACAAAAGGATCCAACGCGTCTATTTTTGATTATTAATATCCTGCTTTTAACTTTACTCGCAATGATTCATACAACTTATTTTATTTATATATTTTTCAAAATAAACGGTTGCTATTTTTGAGTTTAAAATACTCTATCCATCTTGGATAGGAGCCGAGGTTATGTTTTCCTATCATAAATTTAAAATAGCGTTCAATAAATTAAAGGAAGCACGTGTCCGAATTTAATACGCGTGCTATATCCAATGTATTATTATTTACAGATAAGCTAGACTTTGGTATAGTAAGTGTAATAATTTCTTTCCCGTGTGCAATAGTATACATATTCTCGGTATACTTTTTAAATGTAACTGATTACAAAAAATCTTAAGCAATGCGACCATAAATGAAAAAAATTGTTACTTTCATTATTTTTAATACCACGTGAGTTAAAAAGGTTGTCGCCCATTTGAATTTGACGCGCAGAAAATTTGATTATTTATATCATCTAATTTTGGGGTACCTATATGAATATTTTATTTTAGATTTAACAGGGCATTTTTCATAGCAGTGCAGGTTTTACTGCAATTGTTTATTGTAATAAACGTTGGTCACTTGCAAATCGAATTTTGCCTGCCTACTATTAAAATAAATAATAAGTATTGGCGGTTCACTTTCAAACCTTGTATTTCAGAAATTAATAAACCGAGTTATATCAAATCAAGTTTATTTTGATAACAGTTAAGTTTTGTACAAGTGTACTGAATTTCAAAATTTTCCAAAGTTGCATTCGCTGGTAAATGTAAAATATGTTCTAAAAAATGTGTTTTCCATTGATATTTTTAAGAATGTCGAACTTCAAAAATTAATTTAACAAAAACCATTTATCCAAAGCGGCTTATACTTTATAGTTTTAACAAATTATAATGCTAACGGGTTATTAATAACGAAATTACAATCAATAATTGCGAACGACTTTATTTCGCTCATTTGAAGAGGTATTCAAAATATTCTTTCTACTCATTATGCAGGTAGAGAAATTAACACGTAAAAAGAAAAAATCTACTTAAAAGAAAAATTGTGAAGACCTGTAGAGATAAAAAAGTTTATGCGTAAGAGCGCTTGGAAAACATTCCGCGAGGGGAAGATGGGAGCGTAAACCAATTATAAGACAACTTTTAATAATTTGTTAAAACCAATTAACTTTGGTTGTTCAACTAATGTTAATACATCTTATAAAAAAGGAAATTTTCAATTTCTATCATAAATAACGGACTGCGGCGATTTTACCTTTTTTGTAAAAAATAGAGAAACTATAAGTACTTCCTGAACTATAATATACACCGTCTCTTTTTCAATGTTTGAGCTGTATGCTATTCCAATTTCGTTAAACTCTATTCACTAGTAACAAAGTTATAAACTTTTTAAGATAAGCATTCTGAGAACACGCCAAATTATTGAACTTTTTTGTAAAAAATTTATAAAATTTACGAAATGGCTTAAGGTAACGCCACGGAATCTAGCTCGGTAGCAAAGCGGTAGAGTAGGGGGGTATGGTGTAGCTAATGGTGGTAAAAAGTTGTCCATAAAATGTACTTCTCGGTATATGCACCTTAGCTTGAATTAAGTCGACGTTCTTCTTAAGATAAAAATAAGGTAAAGTAGAGAATAAGTAGGGCGCCAGTCATTCACCTTAAAAGTCACAAGGAACACCTTAAGATGAACTTATTTACAACAGGAACTCAGCATCTGGAACTGTAGACCTAAGAAAACCTAAAGAAAAGTAAACTAGTTAAGAGGAAGCCCTGTGAAATTACAACAAGACAATTCAACAAGTAAGTAGGTATTTATTCAAACATCCAGTAGAATATTCACAAATTGCATAATATCATATCAACAAATAAAATAAAGTAAACAATTACAGTAAATTTATCTCCTGATTAGGGACGCATTGACAATCAAAAAGGATATCTGAAATGCCTTTTATAGATCAAAGCTAACCTAGAATTATTCGACGGTACCTCGTATATAACGGGTACTGTACAGCGTTAACTCAATTCTGAATAATTTGACATCCGTAAATAAATTACGTAGAATAGAACGTACTATGACATGAAAGGATAAGATACATTAAGCAAAAAAAATTAAATTTAAAGAGTTTAAAAGCGTTAATTATTTATCAAATGAGCATTTAGAATAACAGCGTCAATTTAATTTACAAGAAGCAGTTAATCATGAAAGTGAAAATGGTATGAACCCGAGTTAAAAAAATGCAAAAGTATACGTTAACTAATTATGTAAAAGTTGTAACAGGAAAGAAGCTATTTAAAAATAAAGTACTTTGAACTCTATAATGAGTGTTAAAAGCTAGCATCTCATATCTTTTCGCTAGAGAAACTTATACCTATGGTGCATAAAGTTATCGAGTGTACCTCGTATATTATTAAAGAATTTGATACCAATATTTTTTAAATCCGAAAAGTAAAGAAGTTTTTTTCTTATTTTGCAATTATTGAAAACATATTAAATATTTCATTCAAGTAACACAAAATTAAATACGGTAAGAACAGTACGGTGACGCAATTATTTTACATTTAAAACATAATTTAATTAGAAAGGCAGCAAATAATTATTGATACATAGTGTAGAACTTATATTTAATTTGAAAATTAAAAGAAACTAAACATGTCAGTGATGTCTATCAGTACGGACGCATGTGTTCATCAGAATTCGAAGCTATTCGACAAGTTGAAAACATTGCCCTAACAGTTTATTAGAAATGATATAAATTAAGATTTTTGTACGACCTTAAGATCTGCACACGTCGACACAGTATCTTATACGTCCATCCGGATTAACAGAGCACCAACCAGTATATCTTTCGTTCAGCATTTAATTAATTACGATCGCTCATAATAACGTAGCGAATAGAAATGAAGGAATATATCCTACCAGTCAAGCTAAAAAGAATAGACCAAAACG
>JAHWXV010334175.1:0-11837 GCA_024586415.1 Phrixothrix hirtus
TTAAAAGAAGAAATTACAAAAAAATTAAGAGAAGAGATGGAATCCATAAATTCAAATCAAAATAAATTGAAAGAGGAAATTAAATCAAGTCAAAGTGCATCGAAAGAAGAATTTAAATTGAGCCAAAACAAACTAGCAAAAGAAGTAGAGGACATTACGAGTGACATGTCAACAAAATATGAGGAAATAACTAAGAAGTGTGAGGAACTACACCAAAAGTTTATTCTCCTTACCTTAAATAATGAAGTCAGCATGCCTAAGAAGGAGGCGTTACTAGCTCCTAATGAACAAACAACCGAAGCAAATATAACGCATGTTGAACATTTGCCTGTTATTGAAAATGGCATGTAGAGTACTAGAAGACACGTTAAAGCATCCACGTATGACGGGAAGAAGTTTTTGGCCAGTTATCATAAACAATTCATGTCAGTCGCAACGTCAAATGGATGGACCATTGCAGAGAAGGCAACTGCCTTAATAGTAGCTCTACGTGAGGATGCTTTAGACATTCTTCAAACAATACCGAACGTTTTACAAAATAACTTCGATTACCTTGTGACACGATTGGATATGCGATATGGAGATCATCTGCAACAAGTCTACTGTGCCCAATTAAGAAATCGAGTACAAAGGATTGGATACAACCCCCAGGAATTTGAAGCTGAAATTGCGCGACTAGTAAGATTAGCATACCCAACGGCTCCATAATATTTTATTGAACAAATTGGGGTGCAAATATTTGTCGATGGTCTTAGGAATTCAAAAACACAGCAGGCACTTAGATTAGCACGTCCATGTTACCCTGCTAGTGCACTGGTTCAAGCACTAAAATTTGAAGCGGCCAAACAAGTGTAGAAGGGTCACGTTCGTGTGCGAGCCGTTGAGAAAGATAAAGCTAGTATTGAGACTTTAGAAGAATTAGTGTTAAGATTATTTAATATGCAAAAGCCAACAGGACGAAAACTTCGATCCAAGGAAACTCAGTAAACAGGGGCATACACAAAAAAATTGTCAAAATTCTATGGGCAGTCATGCTGATAGTGCAAAACACCAAGAAGTCACCATCCAAGTGGCATCGTTAAACCATAAACCCGATAGTCTTTACATTAATGGAACAATTTCAGGGAAGAATTGCAAAATGCTGCTGGACACGGGAGCAACAAAGACAATAGTAAAACCAAACATTGTTCTGAATGTAATATTATTGCTTTCACCACTGCAATTACGTACAGCTACAGGAAATCATGGAACCGTTCATGGTGAAATTATTAGAGACATTGAGATTGGCTGTAGGAAGTTAAGGCACCGCGTGCTAGTAGCTGATATTGAGGAACCTGTTATATTGGGTATGTATATAATGTCTGAGTTTGGCTTTGCGTTAGCCCTAAAGAATCATGTCATACGAGTTAAAGAAGAAAAGATACCCATTAATAAACGCGATAACCATGCAACAAAAACAATCCTAGCCGAAGAAGTGACATTACAACCAAGCAGCGAAACACTGGTTATGAGACAACTGGATGGAGACTTCCGGGTAGGGTGTATAGGAATTACAGAAACCAGCAACATAAATATTGGTAGAGCTATTCTGGCTGGAAGAGTGCCGGTCGAGGCCAAAGAAACGATACCTGTTCGCTTGATGAACGTTAATACATTCCAGATGACTCTAAAGAAGGGCACTAAATTAGGATCATGCACACCTACCTCATCTGTGGTACGTTGAACAAAAGGCAGTGAGAAGGTTTTGCCCGTAAAGAAATTATCTAAACAGCATACCACACTTGAATCCTTGGATAACGGGTTATCCCCTGAGCAGAAGGCTAAAGAAAGTCAGTTGATCTAACGATATGCCGATATATTTGCCACGGACGACTGTTTAAAATGAAGAACAAATGTTGCGACACACAAAATAAATACTGGTGATGGCCAACCAATACGTCAACGATCAAGGAGGTTGCCATTATCCAAATGAGGCGAAGCTGAACAGATAATTAAGGATATGTCCCGCGAAGGGATAATAGAGCCATTCAGCGGTCCTTGGGCATCGCCAGTTATACTGGTTAAGAAGAAAGATGGTAGCACCAGATTCTGTGTGGATTACCGACGTTTAAATAATGTGACCAGAAAGGATAGATATCCTCTACCCAGAATTGACGACACTTTAGACACACTTTCCGGTTCCAAATAGTTTTTGACTCTAGACATGAAAAGTGGTTATTAGCAAGTCGGTATGGAAGCTGAACATCGGAAAAAGGCAGCATTCTCTGTTGGATCTGGTCTCTGACATTTCACTGTGATGCCCTTTGGCTTGTGAAATGCACCGGCGACGTTTGAAAGGCTAATGGAGTTGATCCTGGGAGGGTTGTCTTGGAAAATACGTCTAGTATACTTGGACGATGTAATAGTAATTGAAAAGAACTTCGATGAACACTTGAAAAATCTCGAAGAGGTGTTTCAAAGACTATGAA
The DNA here is from genome assembly GCA_024586415.1 of Phrixothrix hirtus. NCBI lineage: Eukaryota > Metazoa > Arthropoda > Insecta > Coleoptera > Phengodidae > Phrixothrix > Phrixothrix hirtus. The sequence continues at coordinate 2,469 of JAHWXV010334175.1, forward strand.
GTGCACATCTACAACTTAGTCCAAAACAGTGCAACCTGTTTGAAAACAAAGTGAAATACTTGGTTCATGTAGTTTCAGAAAAGGGTGTGCCAGCAGAGCCAGAGAAAATTAAGTCCGTGCGGGAATGGCCACAACCGAAAGATAAGCATGAATTAAGAAGCTTCCTAGGATTACAGAATTACTATCGACGATTTGTACGTAGATTTTCAGACATCGAAAAACCACTTACAAAACTTACTGAAGAAGACCAGCCATATTTATGGAGCAATAGCACTCAGGATTCATTTGAAACCCTTAAAGAAACACTGGTAACAGCACCTATACTCAGTTACCCTAGAATAGAGGAGAAATTTGTCTTAGATACCGATGCTAGTCACGTCGGAATTGGCGCAGTGCTATCGCAAATTCAAGACTGAGAAGAACGAGTGATTGGGTATTTTAGCAAAGTGTTGTCCAAACCTTAGAGGAACTATTGTGTTACGCGCAAAGAATTGCTAGCGATGACCAAGGTCATTGTACACTTTTAAAAATACCTTTATGGACGAAATTTCCTATTGAGAACTGATCACGCCCTATTGAAATTTAAGAATCCAGAAGGCTAAATAGCGAGATGGATTGAACGGCTACAAGAGTATGATTTTGAAGTTGAACATTGTGCCGGAAATTTCATAGAAATGGTGACGCTTTATCAAGACGGCCTTGTACAGAAGATTGCAAGCATTGTACTCGGTTGGAGTCGAAAGTTGAAGAACCTCTTGTCAATCGTACTACTGTAAATAACGATGATTGGAACCCAGATAATGTTAAAAAATATCAGGGAAACGACCCGGACCTGAAGGTGCTATTAAAATGGAAGAATGAAGGGCGAAGGCGAAGGCCAGGTTGGGAGGAAGTGGCCTCACTTACTCCCATTGTTAAAACATATTGGTCCCAATGGGGCTCTTTGCAAGTTCAGGATGGCCTTCTGAAAAGAGCTATGGAAAGTGATGATCGAAGTAAAACACGAATGCAGTTGGTGGTTCCGAAGAACAGAGGATCAGAAATTCTATGGTAGCTGCATGATGGTCCATCAGGAGGGTATATGGGGTAAGTAATACTCTGGAAAGGAACTGTGAAAGATTTTATTGGATGAACTGTAATGATGATGTTAAGGAATAGTGTCGAAAGTGTGTAATATGTGCATCTGGGAACGGTCCATTGGGGAGGCGAAAAGCTCCCATGCGTCAATATAATGTGGGTAGTCCATTCTAAAGAGTCGCCATTGATATAGCTGATCCATTTCCAGAAACCGAAGCAGGAAACAAATACATTCTGGTTGCAAGGGACTATTTTAGTAAATGGACCGAAGCATACGCTCTGCCTAATCAAGAGGCAATTACAGTGGCCGAGACCTTGGTAAAAGTACTGTTCAGCCGTTTTGGGGGTCCTTTGGAATTACACTTAAACCAAGGAAGAAACTTCGAGTCAGCCTTGTTCCAAGGTCTCTGCCAACTATTGAAAATACGCAAAACTAGAACAACTGCTCTTCACCCACAGTCAGATGGAATGGTAGAACGCACGAATCGAACAATGGGAAAATATTTGTCAAAAGTTATCTCGCACCATCAAAAAGATTGGGATCAATACTTGCGTCTGTTCCTGATGGCATGTCGATCAGCCCTACACGAATCGACAGGAGATACCACAGCTAAAGCGTTGTTTGGGCGTGAAATAAGACTACCGTGTGATTTTGAATTTGGTAGTAAGCCTGGAGAGGTGGAAGTCGCTTAAAATGCGTATACTGAAAGCCTGCGAAAGAAACTAAATTCTATTCATGGGAGAGTTCTTAGTAACATCCAGATTGCCAGGGATCAAATGAAACTCCAGTATGATGTAAGTTCCAAAACGGAGGGACTTGAACACAATTATCTAGTCTTGTTGTACCTACCTCAGCGACGACGAGGTCTATCCCCCAAATTGCAAAGATCTTGGGAAGGTCCGTATAAAGTAGTAAAAAAGATCAACGATGTAATCTACCGAATTATGAAATTGCCCAGAGGAAAGCCCATAGTGTTTCACACGAATCGGTTAGCCCCATACGCTGGGAGGAACTCAGAACCAGAACAGCAAGAATGTGTGCAAAGGGCGAACCATTTCGAAGTGGAAGAACTAGGAGTCAAAAACAGAGAACAACCTATTCGGGGCGCCACAAAGCTAGATTTGGGGTTACCACTGAGAAGTACAGAGATCTGTTTAATGTACCAGAGGAATGTCCCTTGGGCCATTGTGTCGCTAAGGACGTCCGAATGTCCCGTGGCATCGTAGTTTAAGTTTAAGAAGAGGTATAGTGGCGTAGAAGAAATACTGCAACGAGAACTATAAATTTGTAAGGCATGTCACCTACTACGCCGTCTCCGCCAAGGTATACGAAGTATGTATTACCTTGTGACGTAAGCATTGTCTCATCAAAAGCCACGTTATGTGGACTTGTGGAAGGCATTATGGGATTAAAGAAACATATTTGTGCCGGCGCCAGTAGAAAGCTAGCGGTACCAAAGCTCGGCCGTGGTCTAAGCCAGCTTAATTGGCGCGTGGTACGTAACATGTTGGAAGTAGTGTTTCGAGGCATTGGTGTCAAGATCCTCGTGTGTTGTTGGAATCCAAATGGAATTCCACCAGCGACAAAATCTGTGGACTGCCATTTCTTCAACAAATGGGGCTGCAAGCATGGATTGCAGTGCATATTCCGACATTCGCCAACAAAAATAGAACCATCGCAAGTGCAAAGTCCAAGATCACTGTTATGGGACGTAACAGTCTTAAGGAGTGGGCAGTGTAACAGAAATTAGCAACAGTAAATGAGAAATTCTAGAATCATCTAGAATGTTTTCTTTATAATAAAATAGATGTTGTACGCAGCAAATGACTCATTGCAGTAATTTATGTCTGTCAGTACAATTAGGTCAGTAATGAGTCATAGCATTACATCATTATTATAAGTAATATTTTCGAATATTCTATTTTTATTGTTTCTAGAACTATCTTTCCTATATAAACAGCGAATGGAGTTCTCTTAGGGTAGTTATTGTTAGAATCTTCTACTATGCATTACTGATATAAGTATAAATATACATAAATAGAATTATAAATAAATGTTTGCTGCTGCTGCATTGTAAAATATATAATTAAATATTTTAAATAAATGAGTGTATATAGCTACTTGTAGAATTTTAGCGAATATAAATAAACATTGTGTAAAGAAATTACCTAGTTTCGTTACAATAGAATGAATTTTGTTAAAGTTGATTTTATATTACGTTTCGTTTTGCTTTTTATCTTGGTAGTATCAACTGAACCTAGTAAAACTTAAAGTTTTTCGATAACACCAGAAGGAACAAATTTTTTAATTGGGCTACAAATTATCCCACAGATAATCCTAAATTTTCAAGAATTACCCTTCGATTGGATAACTATATTTATGACAAAATAATTGTATCAAGGAGAAACTCCCTGAAACAGTAAAATAGTAAAATACACAAATATGTACAATTAGTGGAAATTAATTCAGCATGTGAAGGAAAATAGGAAAGATTTTCTATTAGCGTAATATCTGAATATTAGTAAACAAAAGCTTTGAAAAACAAGCCCATTAGAAACGAAGAAACCTTAATTTAATAATGTGTCATGTTTCTTTATATACTCGGTATTTTATTTCATGTGTTAGATATTGCCGAATCGCACGGGAAATGTAATTCTGCAGAATTTTTCAAATACATTTTGAAGCGCTATTTAAAGCTTAAAATTTTAGGATGATAAACGCAAGCTTGCAGACATGTTTTTGAAATGTTCCATACGTTTCCGATAGCATTAATATTAGAATTTCTACCAGGCATATTCTAAACGTTAACGTCAACATCTGCAAGGTATTTGGCTACTTAAGAGGAGTAAGTTTTCAGAAGTATAGGATATCAATACTGTCATAAGCTATTGAATAATACCCTCTAGATACCTTTTGGTAGTGGATGTTCGCTTAGTAGTTATATGAAGTTCGATATATACCGTCGATAATATGCCTTCCCACTTCATTGTTGATTCTTCAACAAACACAACTTGTTTCACCTGTATCTATCTTGGCGTATTCCATAGTCCTTGGGGCCTATCGCGCCTATGAACTCATTTATTAAAAAAAACCCAAGCATTATTTTATTGTTCAGCGGTCAGGTTCTAGGAGAAATTTTGTTCGAGATGCTTTGTGAGTCATTGTCGAAAGAAGCCTAGTGAAAGGTCATCTGCTAGCTATATTACTTCCTTTTGCTTTCTCACAAATCGTAACGATAATGCTACGTTCCATGGCCTTTGCGAGTACAGATCATTGCTACGCTGACTATTGATCTTGAAAAAGAATTTAAAATACGACCCGAACTTATATGTGATATTTCGCTAGATATACCCTAACTCAACATGCACAATAACTTTGCTAGTATTATCTACTGAAACATAACGTTGTTTGTCCATGATGATCAGTTTTCCCTGATTTTACAGCAAAATAAAATACCAGAAATGTTACAGGAAATAATTGAACACGGTGGAATTTTACGATTAAGTTATATAATCTTATATAAAATTATATAACTTCAGATGAGAGTCGATTCTCCAATGACGAAGGTCCAAGAGTAAGGTTAAATAAAATTTTGGTCAACTATGATTTATATTGCAACGTCAATATTTCGGCTGGGAATTCAAGCTTTCTTCAGGATGTTTCAATATGTATTGTAGTTCATTAGAAGGCTGTATCGATTTTAGCCTTCAACCTACCTTATTAGAGAAATAGCTTCGATTTTGAGGTCATATAATCTAGGATAACGGATACCATTTGATGTAATTGCTTTGGTTTGCTTTTATAGCGTTCTTAAGATCGATCAGCTGCTTTTAAAATAACATATTGAAACAACTTCATAGGTACTTAAAATACTAGGGTATCCTTAAAAACGGATTTATGGGCGACAACATAATTACTCCGGTAGTTTATTGTACATTCCAGGTTGTTGGAAAAATCCTTTCTGGCCAGTAAGTTTCTTTAAAAGGTAGGCATCTTAATTTTGCAAGTCACTAGTTTGCTTCTTGCGCCTTTTTATTGCAACCTATCCTTTGGTTAATTATTATTAAATCAATATTTCAACCAAAATAACTGATACGGTTTTTAAGCATATTATCTTGTCTGTGATGTCATGGGTAGTCGGTGTATTCTAAATCTACTTTTTGTTGCTTACAAGGAGATAAGTCTGTATTTTTCCCTTGGATTATTATAAACTTAATTTTGCAACGCAAAACAATTAGGTATAGGTCAAAGCTGTAAAATATATGAAGTTCAGTTTTTCCTTCTGCAGCTGTTAATCCTAATTTTTATTACCAAACGAAAATCTGTGAAATCATAGTTTTCCACGTAGCTACCTTTGTTATTAAATTTTAAATATCTATATATGTTTTGGTTTCTAAAATCATAATTGTGATTTATGTACTTGATTGTAAGTTTCACTTTATGTTACATCAATTTTAATGTTCCAATTTTTGTAGCTATCCTGTACTTTAAAAACCGAAACACGTATGAAATTGAAATTTAATGATCAAACCAATTATGTGAAGAGTTTACATGTCTCGAGGTATATTTACTTGGTTATAATATTAATTGGTTCCCAAATTGGTGTTCTAAAACAATTGATTTAACTAGTAATGAAAATTCATATACATACATACATATGTATGATTAATAGTTTGCAGCAATGCGATATTTGCTTTTTGTTTTGAACTATTGACGTATAGGTAAAAATGTATAACTCTAGTTTAGCTACACTTAAGGTAAGTATTTTATGCAATTAATTTGTATAACTACTTCCAACTTTGGGGATGATGTATTTGTACAAGTTCAGTTTTTAGAGTATATTTCTTTATCTGCTTTATTAATTAATAAAACTTGTTATATTCTTGTAGAAATCCTTTAGCTGGATGATTTTATAAAATTGATAAAATTGTGTTTCAAATACAAATAATAGTACAATAAAATTCCGAACACTTATATAATTGACTTGTTATTTAGTGGTAATGTTCTTTAAGTTTCACTAAATGACCGACAGATGTCAGTATGGTGCTATAACACCGTTGGTTACCCTTTGACAGGTAGATAAAATTCTCTTTAACAATCAATTAATTTATTTTAATTAAACGTGAACTGGTAGTAGTTTTTGGTAACCAATGTATTTTTAAAGGATTTTGTTATTATCCTAAGGAGCAATGGCAATTTTTGCAGAAGAATAGTTTGATAGTTCTGTTAAATTTTTACCTGAAAGGTTGAATTTAACTTTGTTATTATTATATTATTATATTTATCTTGTAAGTTCCCACCAGAACGACAATGCGAATCCAATTATTAAATAAGAAATCTCAAATTAATGTGTGTTGTGAAAACAAATTATTAATCTGTGAAATACAAATTTCCACATACAAAGTTTAATTTTATAAGCTATAAAAGATACAATGACCTTTTTAGAATAATACCTCAGATTTCAGTCGACTAGAATGTAATCAGTTGAGTTGAATGGCTGGCCAGATCTGAATGAATAATGTTAGTGGTAATTTTGAATTTAAACTGAAAATTTAAATGCTGTGATTGTTTTAGGATTTTAATATATCTGTTGAGTTGGTCTTATCTGTTGTACTAAATTCTCACATTACTCTAGGTGGTTTAACTTAGTTTGAAATTTGTTTGTTCTAGGCCTCGAGTTTTTATCCACGTCGAACTTCGGTGTTACTTTATAAGCGCCTCTAAAATTCTTACAACATTTATCTCTAATTTGGGAAAACCCTGTATGTAAGGTAATCAATAACATAATCAAATGTGTAAAATACCCGTATTCATTTGATATCAAAATCCACAAATAAGGATTTTACAGGTTATTACAAACCTCGTTTATAATAAATAACTTTTGAAAACCCTTGGTTTACGAGTGTAAAAACAATTTACAACTTCAGCTTCCCACAGATCTATGTTTGTTTCCATAAATAACTGGCAACCACCAAACCTCCCCTTTTCCAGTAATTTCAAGGCAAAGCAATACAGCATTAAATTCAATTGAGATTAGACCTGTCAAGTGTACGCACGTATCAACGCGACGTGACATCTTTAGGCATTGCCGTTTCCGAATTCAAGAATACGAATTAGTTACCTGTATCAACTACCGACTGTCTGAATGGTAGTGAATCAGGCTAATTGGCGCTTTTTGCGAATTAGCTAGGAGTTGGCTCTAATTTTCGTAGTCTTCGTTCTAATAGGCTAAACGCGTCATCGGACGTTAGGAAAGTACTGCAGGTACAATATATAGGAAACTAAGGCAGTCATCGAATCCCGCCATTAAAGTCACGAATCTCAGCAATTACAAGCTAAGTGGCTATTTTCTGCTATTAAGGCCTATTTCACTTGACAAACCAACAAATTCACTAAGAGGAATCCAACCTTCGACCCTCGATATTCTTTTAATCGCTTAAAAACCATGCGCTGGGGAAGTTACTACAGTAAAGTCTCAGTTAGACCATTTGTTATTCCATTATATGAACTCTTTTAAATTTACAGTAAAAACAAATAGTTAGCCTAGTTATTTTTTGCTATTTTAGACCACCTTTAATTCAAGGGGTCAATATTTTGTTATTAGTTAAGTAGATTTTACACAAGTAATCTTGGGGAACCCTTCTTTTTCTCCTTTATTTATAACCAATTTTTAGTTAGTAATTAATTGTTCGTCTAAATGTGCTCGAATTGCATGTATAAGCTATATTTTTTTATTATAAGCGTTATTTTTTAAACCTGATGCTTATATTATTTCAGAATTTTTCATAATTTTAGTAATACTTTATAATAATAACTTTCTTACAGGAAAATAATGGATTTAAATATTTAAGGAACACTCAAATGTTGTAAGTCTGACAATATGATTTTGGAGGGCTTCTCCAGTGGCGTATGAGAAATCAAGTATTCCGAATGCAATCATCGCATATACTATCGGAGTTAAACGTTCTTGTCCTATAGTCTCCATTATCTTAACTAGCCATTTTGACATACAGATAAGGTGGCGCATAAAATCATGACCTTTACTCAATTTTGTCTATTTGAAAGTCCTCCTGAATTTCTAGTTCAATTCTAACGAACAAATACTATAACTCCCCGCTTCATTGTCGCTGTCGGAGCAACGCGTGTTTCAGTACCAAATGCGGCTTTACCCCCTACCATCAGAGGCCGAAGACACCTTTCGCCCCGTTATACCTTTTCCGGCAGTCGGATGATCCAGGCTATTTAAACTTGCGGACTCTTTGAATCGTGGTGTGACACCACTTAGTTGCACTACTTGCGGCCTCTCTTAAAATTTGTGTTTAGGGGCTCGGTTATTTTACCCGGGTTTTATTTAATTACTTTCGCGTTAATGATTATTTCATTTGACTTTATGGTGTAGAGGGCATCGCAATAGATTTTTTATTGATATGTTTTAAGTGCGTACTTGATCTAAACGGCTGTCTTATTTTCACTGCGAACCTAACTTTGATCTTTACGCTGGCATAGCAGTGTACAAGCGCTTTTTGCTGGCGTTTTATGAAGAAGATGTTGGACTACCGTGTTTTGGGCTTTTTATTAATCTATGTTAGTGCGCATTTCTGGCTTCGTTGGCAATTCAGGTGTCTGCATTTCAAATGATGTCGGTTTGTATCCAGCTTGAAAACCATTGAATCTGTTGGTTTTTTTGTCGGGTACTATAACCCTTATAATTTTGCCACGGATTCTAGCTCAGTAGCTATGCGGTAGAGTATGGGGGTATGGTGTAATCGGTGCAGGTGGAAAGCTGTTGCGTATAACACTTCACGGTAGGTCTCTTCTCAGTTTGGATAACGTCAAAGCCGGCTTAAGTTAAAAATAAAAGAAGAAAGTACAGTAAAGAGCAAATAGAGCGCCAGTCGTTCACTATAAAAAAAGGAAAACTCAACGAACACTCGAACGACAAGATGTCCTCTTATACCAAGTTCACTTATAGCGTAGACCCGGCTTCTGGTATAGCAGACCTATAAAAACCTAGAGAAAATCGATTAGGAAGAAAAAAGGAAGATCAATGAAATTATAACACTATAATTTAACAAATAAGTATTTATTTACCAACCCAGAATACTATCAGTCCGGTGTAATACCACCAATTTAACAACAATATAATAGTAACAAAAAAATAACATAATATATAATAGTAAAGAATTTATAACCTGGTTAGGGGTGCATTGACATTCAAATAGGATAATTGAAATACTTTTTGTAGATCAAAGCTAACCTAGAATAATTTTAATTAAGTTACATTGCCAGTT
>JAHWXV010334182.1:0-11463 GCA_024586415.1 Phrixothrix hirtus
TAATTGCATGCTAATACTTAAGGCACTTAATCTTTGAATGATTTTAAGAAAAAAATGTAATATCAATATAGGTCCATAATCGCATTATTTCTGAGATGTATTTAAGGGTATTTAAGTTTTTAAAAAAAATTGATTTTTCGTACTACGTGCAGATATTTTTTTGAATTCTTTTAAGTACCAACCAGGCATAAAAATACATCTTTTAAAACAAAAAGGTTTAATCTACTTTTATCAGAGGCGTCCGTGCTAACATATCCTTGCACATTTTTATCGAAAAAACTACGCCACTGGTTTTTTTCAAAATAAATATTATTTTTATAATTACGCTTTATTTTTTAGTAAAGATGGTTTCTCGAATTTTTTTGTCCGGTGAACAGTTTTCGATGAAAAAAATAAGTCATTCATATGTATGTCGTTAGACGACTTGTGCGTAGTAGACGAGATAATCTGCTGGACCGACATCATAAATGAAGCTTTAAACAATATTTATTGAATACAATATTATTAAATGATAACGTAAATTAAAATAATATAATCTAAATACATTTTGGAATGCTAACAAAAAATTATTCTGTGCGCAAAACGAAATAAATTAAATTAGTTGTTGGGAATGTCTTCGTCCTGCAAATATGCATGTCTCAACTCTGCTTCTCATAGACTCACATACTCTTTGAAAAATGCCGGGAGTGTTTCTAATAGTTTCGCAAGAAGGTATTATACGATTTCTTAACTGTTTATAAATTGGCGTGTTGTAAACCAAAGTCTTAAGATAGCTCCATAGGAAGTAATCTAAACTATTAAGGCCTGGGGATCTAGTGGCCACCGCGGTCTATCCAGCGATTATTATAATTTTAGTTTAAATAATCGCGTGTCAGAACACTAAAATATACTGAACCACAAGTTATTTTTTACTAAAAGGGGAAAATGTTTCATTAAGGCTGGCAATTCTTCGTTGAGAAACTGTCGGTAATTATGACCATTCAATCTCTCGTGAAAAAAAATAGAGTCCAATTATATAATCACCAACAATTCCAACCCAGACTTTATCTGAAAACTGCTCCTGGTGATGGGACTCCAAATTTGCATGTGGGTTTTCCTCAGCCCAAAAATAATTATTGTGAAAGTTTCGGATAGCGTTTCTAGAAAATTAATTTCGTCGGTAAATAGAACTTCAGTTTCAAATAATGGATTTTCGTAAACTTTTTGAAGAAACCATTGGCAGAAGTTAGTCCGGAATAGGAAGTACCGGGGAAATAGATCCTGAACACCCTGAATATGGTAGGGATATAATGAAATGTCATGAAGAGTTCGCAAAACTTGAATAAGTAAGATATTTAAATTATTTGCAAATTTCCTTGTACTTATTCCGGGATCTTCCCTGACTAAATTGAGAACCGCTACCTCAATTTCTGGTGTTCTTCCCGTTTCGGACAATCTTCTGTGAAAGTTAGAAAATATTGGTGCATCTGGTGTATTTCTATTTGGAAATCGCCTTGCTTCCGATGCATTACCATCAGTAAGTCCATACATGTAATGCATATCTGCAAACTCAGGGTTTGTGAAACTAGCTATGTTTTTTTGTTAAAAAAATTCAAGGACATGTTAGCTCGGATGTCACTGTAAGTATATTAAAAAATGTGTTAAAAATGCCTGGTTGGTACATAAAAAAATTCAAAAAAATATCTAAAGTGGTCTTGCACGTATTACGAAAAAAACAAATTTTTTAAAAACTTGAACACCCTGTATCTCAGAAATAATGCAATTGCGGACGTATGTTGATATAACGTTTTTTTCTTAAAATCACTTAAAGATTAAGTGACTTAAGTATTAGCATGCTATTCCGAAGGGTATTAAAGTTTTTTATTGCAAATTAAGAACTGAACATAAACACCACCATATAAAAAATTTTAAGAAGACTCGATGTGTTGGCCAAAACATATCGTGTAAACTTTATAACGGTTGTTAAAAATCGTAAAAATCGAGCGGCAAACGCCCTTTATTATTTAGAAAATATATTAATTATGGAATTTTAATAATAAAATATAATATTCGAAGATGTTTCTAAAATTAATTCGTTGTTACAACGTGTTAATCTATGATGTACCAAAATTATTCTTAAGAGTTTAAAATTATCTCCTATTACAATATTTAAGGAAATAAATCAACGTATGTCCTTTTTGGATATAACTGCAAAGAATTTAAGACATTAGTATAATAAAACAAAGCTGGTTGAAAAATAAATAGAGTTTTTACTAAAGAACTACAGAAAATTTTAATTCATAAAACACTTTATAAACAATCAAATTTTTAAACAATAAAACTGAGTGATAATTTCTTAAAATGTGATTTACAGAAAATAAATTTAAAAGGTACATGATTTTTATGTCAAATGAAATTTTTCAGATAATTTATGGTATGGTTCGTTAGTACGTAAAATTAGTAAACACAGTAAATGTCATGCGGGCAATGATTGGCATACCTTAAAAGTACACAGATACAACATTCTGCACGCAGCTTTTTGCAGTTCCATGAAAATATTTATACACATAGGAAGGAAAATGGATAATAAGTGTATTTAAAATAGTTAGTATCTTAATATAGATGTTAACGTTTTCTAATAGAGCTTTTGTGCCTACCGTTTAGAATCTTTGCGTGAATTTGTTTTGAAAACAAGTCCTATACAAATATGTTATTTACTAATTAGTTAAATAAATGTACGTGTAAATATAAATATGTTTATAGGTAAATATCTTCTAAAATGCAACAGTAAATAAGTTGTTAGTAGATAATTTTGAAAAAAAATATAACTCATTGTTTTTGTGCTTAGTAGAAGCACGCAGTGAAAGGTGAAAGCTTTCACGTCATTGAAACTAGCGTTATCCAACTGCTGCATTTCGCATTGCTACAAATTGTATACAGACTCAGTGAAAATATACCCGTCAAGTGTTTTCAACAAGATTGAAATATGTGAAAATATGAAACCACCCAGAATGTTGTAATTTTGCCAATAGTTATATAAGTCTTCCCCAATTTTATTATTTATAACTTTACGTTATATTTATTTAGTTACAAAATATTTATGAGAAATAAAAATTCTAATTTTTGGCAGTAATCAGTTGATCGTTCATATAAAAATGTCGCACCAATACAGAATATTTTATTTCTCAAAAGTACCCACTTGGAAATTATATTACAAATTTTTAAATTCATACTTGATCTCATTAGAGGTGTGTTTATGACTATGTTAGTGTTTAGTGGTTTACAACCTCTAACAGCCTACCGAAGATATACGATAAAACTAACATTGCTAACGTTAAAGCAAAATAAAATAACTTTATGGTACATTTAATGGGGTTTAAAGTTGTCAACATGAAATGAATCGGTTTTTCATTGGACATAAATTTAATATACTTACCTTCCTTAAAAACTGTATAATTCATAATTTCTAATTCAGAATAACTTTATATTTGAAATTAATTTACATTTGTACCTATTTAAAGCTTAAAAATTAGATGTGTTATAATACACTTTAAAAGGAAGATTATTAAATTAAAATTATAGTACAAAAATTGACAATTACGTGAACGTCTTCCAAAACATTCTATTTTGATTATAACTGCTTATCTCTATAAATTTATAGCAAAATTTAACAACAAATAGTACTTACGACAATTTCAAAATTAATTTTCTCCAATGTGAACATCAATATGCATAATAAGAAACTTTTATTGATATCTTGGAAATTTGTTGTGGCCTGGTGATGTGGCCCTAAGACTACGACACCAGTCTCAAATATTTGAGAAAGAAGAAATGGCATTATTTGATATTCAGTAGTTAGAATTTTCAATTAAAGTCATTAATACTGCTTAAAATGAATTGTTATTACGCTTATTTAAATAAAAAAATACCAATTATAGTGTGCCTGTATCTACAAACTGTACCAATTTAAAATAATTATCATTTTTAGGTTTTCAACTTTGTGATTCTTTATGTATTACTTCGATCACCTGTGCTTGGTATGTTTTATTTAAATTAAAAATTAACCAATGTGGAATATTTGTAACCATTAAATATGTTTTTTTAAATCTGCTTTAGAAGAACTTCAGGCCATGGTTTCGGATCTAATTTAATCCATCATCAGTAAGCCCTACTTAAAAGACAGCTTACAAAGTAAGATGGCTTTATAAATGAAAAAGCCGTAAATTGTAGTAACTGTGTGCACTTCGATATGTGTGCAAATCTATTTCCAATTGGTGTTGTATTTGAATTGGTTTTCTGAATACGCTCTTCTGATAATAAATCCAATTAGAGCCGAAACTATGAGGTGCCTTTAAGACAGTGTTACATGCACAGTTAGCTTTTTCCTATTTTATATAGGTATTTAGAGACACTTTTGTACTTTTAATGTAAACAATTTTTCCTAGTACTATTCGATTTTCACTTGTATAATGCATTTTCACGGTTTACAAGATTGTTCATTTATAAGATTTCTATTTTAAGATATTTTACACCATAGATAGCGTAATCCATCCTTTATTGTATTATAGAAATATATTGTTAACTTTTATATTTAGAAAATATGCTTTGAATAGAGAGGAAGTATTTGTCTGTTCGTAAGAGCATAATCCAAAAGAAATTTTGTACCACTAAAGAATAATTTTAATTTTAATTTAGTATATCGCTGGCCTATTATATCGTTCGTTATCTAGGCTTCCTGAAACCATAATATACGAGATAATATCGAAAAGTTCACGCCCTCGGTCCGTAAAGTTAAATCTGACCACCGTCCTATTTGAACAAATCTGTTTGTACAGCTCTGCAACAGTCTCGGCGCTGTTGCCACTTTTGGAAAACCCCCTGAAATTATTTGCGGTAAGGCTGTTCAGTATCTTCTGCGATTCATGTTAGGTGTCCTGTACAGTGTTGAATCTGCGACTCTTGAGCTTAAACTTTATCTTGGGAAACAGGAAGAGGTCACCGGGGAAGATCCTATTCTTAAGAAATATGGTTATTGTGAATGCCAAGTGGGCGGGTTCATTGTCATGATTGAGCTACTACTTTCCATCACGTCACAGGTCTGCTCATTTGCGTTTATTATCCTCTGTCAGGTGCCTTCGAACATCACAATAAGAGGCGGCGTACATAATCTGATCTTGTGGGATGAATTCATAATACTTCAAACATTGAAGAAGGCAATGAGCATGCTCTTGAATTCGCTTTTGACCTGTCTCGCCTTCTACAGTCTTGGCGAGTACAGACTCTTCTACTGTGAGGATATGTTTAATTTTCTACTTTTTTTGAAGCATGTGTGCCACTTGAACTCTGTTGTTCGGTTCAGTGCCTTGTTATGGTAAGCCTGCTGAACTATTGAATATGTATTAAGCTACCTTGACACAGCACTTGTTTATTCGTTGCTCGTTGCCGTGCACGTTGTCGGATAATCCGCCTATCACTACTCTCAACATGCTTCACAATGAAACTGAATACGCTGACTCATCAAAGTTAACGATTCTTCTTGACACATATTCCTAACCGCGCTCATCTCTTCGTCCACTGTGTGTAGTCCGGAAACTTTAATTTCACCTTGATAATCGCTAGTCAAGCGCAAAACGTTCTTATTAACGGCAACTGTTGGGTTAATCTTTTTACAAATATTGTAGTCAATTCTTAGGCGATTTAAGCGTAAGAGGTCTTTTAAGAACTATAAGATTGTGTTTTAATGCATATGATAAAAAAAATGGCTCGAAATACGTGATTATTACCCAAAAAGTACAGGCTTCGTGAATATATTTTCCAAAAAGCTAACACGTGCGCGTATACGAAACATTTGCCTTTTGCCAAACCGCACAGAACTAGCTTTCTGTCGCCACAGTCTTGTTTTTCTTCTTCTCGTTTTGAAGACAAGCCTTTATTGTGCATTATCTGTTTTGCTAAAGTCCTGAGCTTGACGATCTAAGGGAGACACGATCAGATCAGAGACCTTTTCAAAACGACAATACGGGAATTTATTGATATCCACATTGCGCAAGTAGGTTGCTTTCTTCTTTTAGAGGTGGGTATGACACCATTGAAAGATGACGATGTCAAAAATAGTTCATCGCTATCAGCATTTGATAGAAAAAGCTGGTCACTGGAATAATCGCTGGATGACGATATTCTGTTTCTGTCGTTTTTGTGGTTCTATTCGAAGATGCTGAGGTTTTGATGGCGAAACTGTTTCAGAAACTGAGATTGTTGGTGGTAGCTGATGTGAAAAGGAGTGTTGATATACAAAGATTGCTTCAGATTGTTCTGTTGGTCTATCAAAGGGGACACTAGGAGTATAAGTTTCCTCCGGAATGACATTCAGATTGAAAGGGAAGATTCCAGTTGATCTGTAACCGGATTTCGTAAATTTGTCCTAATCTGGTATAGATAGTCGCTCAAACTTTCTTTTAGTAATTTCTTCATGCTAGTAGAAAGTCTCAAACGGTTTGAAACAGGTTTTACCATGTGGCTGAAGCTTACGAGTAACATTGGAGAGAATGCAATATAAAGCGATTTAATTTTCTGTTGCCACATTTTCGATAGAATAGTCCAGATGACATTTGGCTCCATCAAGAATGAGGATCAACGGTCCCTAGGATTTGAATTTAGAGAATTGTGTCACCCATTTACAAAAATTCGAGGCTGTCATGTTGCCCTAGGTGTCAACTCGCACGTATAGGGAAAATGGCAATACTTGCAGCATTGACACAAACAATTATGGTAACAGTACTTCCATGCTGCTTTGCAACAATGTACTCCCATTGACTCTTTTTTGGAGTATATCTCTAGTTTCATGTGTAGAAAAGGTCTATAGCCCTTTTGACCAGGGTTAAAAATCCTCTCCGGTAAACCAAGAAGGCCTTTCTCAAACAAGATTATCTCTCTCAATCTTGTGAAATGTTCGCTTACAATAACTTTATTAAGCTTCATTGCTCGCTCAGGATTCATCTGCTGGCTTTTCCTTCTTCGCGGTATCGAGCCAAGAACTCTTTCAACCAACAGCAGCCGCATTGTTTGTGAACGTATTTTTTGATGGTATTTTCTTTATAGCATCTGAAAGCAGTCGACGTGATCGTGGTTGATGTCAGAGGGTATCCAACGTGAGTTAGTCGAATAATTTTATCGATCAAATGAGGTCCTTGTTGCGCACTTAAGACATATTTCCTGCCTAGATTGGATTTGAACGTTTTGGTAAGTACGTAATATATGGGTTGCGATGCTATGTAGCTAGCAGCAAATAAGAAAGTTTACCTCCTCTGACTGCCGCTACAGCTAAATTCTTATTTTCCTTACTCCAGTTACCCTTAGTTCCCTGTCTGTCTGAGGACATGTTTACCTGAACATTAAAAAGAAAAAGAAAAAACATAATGTGATCAGGAAGAATAAGGATTGAAACAAAAAGGTTCATGATTATTGAAAGAATAACAACATATAGGTATTATAACCACCAGATAGGTTTCTGAAAACTTATATGATTCATGCATGAACCATACACGATTTGTGAAAATTCATCATATATTATTGAAAAATACTAAAAAGCATAACAGAATCAATAATGCATTACGTCTCTCCGATTTCTTATACGCCCAGATCGAAATAAGAACGGTCACCCTGGGAGCCAAGCAAACACTGAAAACGCCCCCCACTGACAAGGTCAATCAACGAATCCCGCTCGGCGTACTGTTGTAGCTTTGTCTTAGTTTCTTCTTCATGATAGTGGCTTCATCTGTTGATAACCGTTCAAAATAACACTAAAACAGCCAAGTAGCTGTATTACCTGCACTGGCCGTATTATCCTCACATGCCTTATAAATTTGGTGTACTTTTGAATACATCAGTATTTTCGCAAAATAATCTTTCGATGATTATAGCATTCTTGAAGTTGCTTTCACCATACCACAGAATTCATGTCAAACCAACATACAAAGCCCGTCTATAAATGCATCTATGGCTGATATTAACAAGCTAAGATATAAGTTCCTGCAGTAATCAACCAAATGGCAGTAAGTTCAACTCTATATATCAAGTGCTTACCGATTCGATGTTGTTAGATTCTAAATGTGCCAAAATCAAAACCATCCTAGAGACAGCATATCTTCAATAAAAAGAAAACAACGCAAAAGGGAAGAACTATTAGAAAAGAGTAGAAGTTCTTGTCAAGTAGATTTAGTTTATGAACAGGAAGTTCTGAACATCAGGACTGGTGCAAAAGATAACAGCTGTTGTGCAATATATGAACTTACTATTATGATAGAAAAGCATAGGGCGCCTATGCTCTTCTACCAAGGGCGCCTTGGTAAGGGCTAATTTTTGCCTTAAAAATGAAGAGTGTATGGTTTGCAAGAACCGTTTTTTAACGTGCTAGTTTTTACTGCCTGATAGGTAACGTGTGTGGTATGTGTTAAAGGCATATTGCCCCTGAGCTCATGATATATTACCCAATATTTGGATAGCATGTTTATCAAATTTTATTGCTGACAGATATCAGGTGTTACCCCAAATTCAAAACAAATATAGTTATTAAAAACTTGATAGATTCAAATATTTGTATATTATTATGTTTTGTCCAGAATATTTTTTATTACTTGTAGCTTTATTTTTATTAACTAATAAATATTTATAAAATATTAATTATAAATGTAAATAAATAAACTTATGAAATAAATGCTTATAGAAGAACTTTGTTTTCAAAACAAATTTCAGAAATGAAGTTACAAGAGTACGTCGATGTAACACACGTACTTACTATAATTGAAAATATTATCCATTTAAGTTTTATATGTTAGATATATACTAAATAAACTTATCGCAATCGATTACTAACCTTCTTAAAGTCGTATCGCTTAAATAATTGTTTTGCTCTGCTTCGGTATTTATTTTAAGATGTACCATTCAATTGATAATCAGTCAAAAAATCGTAAAGTTTAAATTATATGTTGCATATATTACTTATAATACAATTTGCTTATATGTAGCTACATAAATGTATGTAGGTAATAATCTAGTTTCTTATAGTCTTCTGGTAGATAACTTCAACCCTTTAATTTGTTATAAGTATACTTAATTTATGAGACAAACAACATCATAAAACCAGGAGACGGTCTGTTTCAGATAAAATAATACATAAGACAGCATCAGCACAGTATGATAAACATCATCTTAAAATAGAAGCTATTATTAGTACTTCTTTGAATAAAACAAAACTACTGTTATTGCTGCTAACATTTGTCATAATTATAAAGAACAATTTGTAATTCTTTGTAGAGAAAAGGAATGTTAAAATGGCGTAGTGTGAGAAAATCTGATTAAACGGTTGAACTAAATCATTGTAAAGTTTTTGTCATCAATCTATCTTAGGTGAACATATAAGGGTAGTTCCCTTAGTTCCATCAATTATGATAAAATGTCAGGTTCTATAAATCTTAACTAGATTTATTAAGAAGATAAGTTAAATGTGACCCGCCCTATAAATTTGTTCTCTTTGTTGACTTTTATAAATATTAAAAGATTTATTAGTTGTAGTTTTAAAAATAACAATATAGTTAAATACTTGTAAAATTATCACCCTTTAATTTATTTATATACTTACCCTTAACCGTTAAATAACAAATTGCTTTATTTGCTATAGTTTTATTAGTATTTGAATAACAATTCAGACTTGAATAGAAATGGGGTTATAATATAACTTGTTTTTATTATTTTATTTAAAATTTGAGTACCTACTTTCCAAAGACAAACTAAACTTTTATGTCTTTACTGTTTTCGTAATGTTAAAACCGATTTTACCTTTAGTCAAATAAAAAGTCGTTTTAAAGTTTAACAACCAATTAATATCAGACGTTGATTATTAACACAAAAATTTTATTTATCTGCTTAATGAACTGTTTTAATTATTTTTTTTAGCCGGGATCGTGTCGCCTTTTGTTATTTGAAATGGTTAATACTTATTGGAGAACTCTAATTTTTTATATGTGAATGTTGTTTTTCAGATTTGTTTAGTTTTAAACGAAACTGTTTGAATGTTGTTAGCTTCTTAATAAGGCAACCAACAATTATAAACTAATTATTAATTAACATTTTGCCAGAACAATGCGTAATTGTGAAATTTTTCAATAAAATGGGCGTATATGCATGCTATGTGCTTTTAAATTTACTCTGAGCAGCAGCAGAATTTCGGTGACATGCCTCCTTGAATGCCTTTCCAATATTTTGGAAATGAATTTTTTTGTTCATAAAACAAAAAGTTATTGTAATATTGAAACGACTGGTGTTTTCAGCTCACGACATCTGCTTAATTCCTACATTAAGTACTAAAATTGGTTCTAATTAAATAAGTAAATATTCTGAGTACATTGTTGTTACCTTACTTATTGTGTACTTATTCATAGTCATACTTCATTACCTGCCTATACTCGTTTCTTAGAAACATCTTGAATACATTAAGGAAATTTAAATTCAAACAGTAGATACATACATAAACAACTGACTCGTTTAATAAAACTTTTGTAAACTTGAAGCTCGTATTTTTCTCTTCATTGACATTATTCATGAACTTAAAATAACTTTCCATGTCAATTTCTCAACCTCCCTGGGGAAATAATGCTTCCGCTTACAAAGAGTCTCAGTTCATTCCTTTTCGTTCTTTTACGCCTTTTTGCTATATTATGAATTTAATTAAGGTGCTACGTCGTAAAATGCGCAACTATAATTCCTGCAATTTTGCTTGAAAGCACAAAAACTTTTAATTTCCTTATAGATAAGTTACAGAGACATTTTAAAATTTCTTTTTGGATATAAAGACAAAAATAATTCTTTTTAGGATTTCATAAATTCCATTTTGATGTATTCTGTTTAAATTTATAAAATAATGAACGTAATGTTTCTATTAAACAAATCAAAGAACTTTGCAATAAAAAATACATACAAAGTATACAAAATACGTTTTTCATCAATCAATTCGATATAGATATTAAATATCTTCTGTAGTCCATTGTTTGCACTGTTTGATATTTTTGTTTTATTGTCAATTGCATTGTCAAATTAATTTAACCACGCTATTGTACTTGATTATGAAAATAACTATTTTTATCGAAATTTTGCATTTATTTGAATTGATTTAAAGTATTTTACAACGTGTTAGTTTTTATTTTTTCGCAAACGCTATTCTCGGCAAATTATTAATTATTTTTTTATTTTAGCAGCGTTTAACCCAATATTTAGATTTTAGTATAGTACCGTATGTCAAACTAAATTTTAGAGAAAGGGAAGCAGTGACAAACAAACTCTTTTGGTGACTCTTGTCTTTGGTAGATTCAGTCGGTTGTTATCTGTCAAAGGTTTTAATTTGAATTCAAATAGACAGGTTATGTTTGGTGTCACGTCGGTTGTTATCTGTCAAAAGTTTTAATTTGAATTCAAGTAGTTTTATTTTCGTAT
>JAHWXV010334202.1:0-11034 GCA_024586415.1 Phrixothrix hirtus
TCACGAAATATTGTGCCCCAAATCGACATATAATAGCATGCAGCGAAAATAACCGAAGTCAACCAAATCATACTCGAATTAGTCTCGGTGTGGGCAATTTTAAAGTGTGCCCTGGAAGATAGTTTTGAGTGTTTGCATTGCATCCCTAACTGCAGAAGCCCAGAAGGACTGAGGAAAGTTTGATACCATCCGTTATAAAATAAAATCCTATGTAAAATAAGAATAATAGACAGACTGAATGTCATGCTAATTTATTACGTGGGCACGTGCCCTTGTGCCCTTTAGAACGAGCCGCCACTGCATATTACAATTACAAACGAATATGTTGAGAAAGTAATTTGACTGTTTAATATCACTATTTACTTTTTATTTTAATATACAATGTCTTTTAAAACGAAGATGTGTATGTAAAACAAAAACTGTAAGCAAGAATAAAATACATAAAAATTGTAATTTGAATCCATTTCGATCCACATTTTCCGTTTTATTAAATTTTTCTAAAATTCTCGAAACTGCATATAATTACACTGATCTGTTTAGTAACACCACACAGCGTAAGCCCTTCGCGTTGTTTAGGCCAAGATAATATATCTTGGTTTACTTCGTAAATGTTTCAATTTTGCATGTTTTCAACTACAATATTAACTAAATAGGATCTGAAATAGGATCTACAGTAGTAATGCAGTACCTCAAATCAATGCCGACAACCTTTAACTATCTGTTCTTATCCTCATGCATTATTAGAATTACAATTTTAAGGAAATAAAATAATACGTTCCAGTTGGGCTGTTTGTTGAAAAAACAAAATAATAATAAATAAATTACCACCTAAAAAAATAATAGAAAATAAAACCCTAAGAGCTACTGCATTTTAAGTTATCGGTCACTCATCCAAGTTTCTAATCACGCGGAACCCGGCTTAACTTTGGTGATTTTTCCAACGAACATTAAATGCGTACGAAATGTAGCAAGTTCAAAGAAAATTGTAAGAGCCGTTTTCCAGAAAATCCTGAAAATTCTAAAAATCCCAAAATATTGTAAGTGAAGGATTAGTATTGGTCAAAAAACAAGTACAAAAATTAACTTGGCAACATTTCAATAAATGTTAAAAACATTTAGCGGTTGAATATAGATTTTTTAACGGTTTCAGTTATATCATTCTTCTTTAGGTCATGCTTTATT
Organism: Phrixothrix hirtus; assembly: GCA_024586415.1. NCBI lineage: Eukaryota > Metazoa > Arthropoda > Insecta > Coleoptera > Phengodidae > Phrixothrix > Phrixothrix hirtus. The sequence goes on from JAHWXV010334202.1 coordinate 1,183, forward strand.
GAGACACACTACATATCTCGCGCTATTTTTAAAATTTATCATAGTAGAAGGGCGGTGAAGTAGACACCCAGTATATCAACAGCTAAACAAATTATTAGATGCTTTTTCTTTTTATGGTTGTGACGTCATAGTTGGTGATTTGGTGTTGACACCATAAAACATTAGGTTAAAATGAATTTTATCAGTTATATAGTTGCGTAACGGGAGGTGATGCTTCCAATGGTTGCAAGCAACTTGTTTACGGGTTTAATGTTATTTTAGCAGAGGTTATTTATTATACTTAATGCATAAAAATTAGAAATACAATTTATTATTGATTTTAAATAATAATAACAATAATATTTTTCAATTGTGGGATTATGTTTACATGTTTTGCGGTAAAGACCTAAGCAACGTTGCATGATGTTGCCATATAATGCCTTGTTGATCCCATCAATAAACAAAATGTATTAATTCACATCAACATGCATAAGAATTAAATAAAAATGTATATAAAATTCTCAGACATCAATAATGTGTCTTAATTAAACGTAAATTAGTTAGTCTTAACCCTTTAGAATAGGTTGTAAAGTTAATATGAACCGGCAGATTTGTTAAAAGCAAAGATGGGCAGATAATATAAATACAGACACTATAATTTAAAGAAGCGCGAAAATTTAACAAACTTACCGCAAAGACGTGTAAACTAACAAGTGAGACCCGAAACCGCTAAAAGATACGTTTCATGAAAATTAAAACGGACTACGTGAGAATCGAGAAATTAACTTTAGTTCGAAGGCATCGACTGAAATTCAAACAACCAGCAACCGTATTGGACAATGAGAATTCCCGAAAGTTATATAAACGCAAACTTAACAAAAAACCACGTCTCTTTCCTGTTCTATCATAAGAGTTTATAGTGCACAGTTCAGTAAACAAGTTCATCAGTTAAAAAGTCCCTGCAAATCCATTGCAGTAAAGGAACTGCAACAGGATCACCACGAGTTGGGAATTCATTCAAGTAATTCAAAGAAGTTAATAACACCAAGTACTATAACAATTTAGTTCTCGATTACTTCTTATTTGCCGCGAACGCGAATCGTGACTGTTTAATTACTAAAACAGTTAAGTTTAAAGAACATTAATTTGAACTGTATTTAATAATAGGAAGCATAATTAAGTTTGCTTAAACAAAGGTCGTAGACATTGAATTTGCTTGCAAAGCATTAGTAAATAAATTCAGGCAGAAAAACCTTTATTTTACGCTAAACGTAAAGACTTGGTTCGTAGTAAAGTAAGTGTTAACAAACTTATTTCAATATTTATAAATTCTATAGAAATTGATCGCATCGATCGTAATTTAATATTTTTAATCAGATTTAACATTAATTTTATTTATTGCACTTAGTTTTACTTTATTGTGTATATTTTACTTTTAAAATTATTATCCAATTTAAATAAATTCAATTTTATATTTACATTGTTGTATTTGTTCAAGAAAGACAAAAGAATTGTATGTACCTAAGTTAAACGCTTCAGGTAAAAGCTATGTGTTGAAAAAATCTCAAGTCGCTGAGAACATTCTGTGGTAATGCCCTAAGTAAATAAATAAACCGCTCGACTAACCCAAAATTGATATTATATCAATCAAACTACGTAATAGCCTATTTAACGACAAATAATTAAAATAAAAAGCCTATATAAAATAATTTAGTAAAGACTTTATTTTAATGTTGGTAATTTAGTACTAACACCTTAAAATTTTAAGTTAATAGTATATCATTATAAGAATTAAAATGCATCATTTTTTGCCGAGCAATTATGATTGCATTTACGAGGCAAAGCGTTAACGTAGCCGAGCGAATGCAATAATTGCGAGACAATACCTTACAAAAATAAGTTAGTGTTACTTTTTGATTTTAAGATGTTTACAAAAAATATTACCCTTTTTTAATATTTACATAATTGCTTTAAATATAAATTCAAAAATCTTACTATCTTTGTTCGATTTTATTTATGCATATTCAATATTTCCTGTTATTAAATGATTCTCATAGTTTTGCAATATTTCTTATGCTATATTGGTCTTAAATAAGTGATTATAATTGTATCATTATTATTTTGAAGTTTATGCATGCCTTTATATATGTCCACAATTTTAGTTGCCTACAATAAATAATAAAAAAGTTATCCACCTTTGGTCAAAAAAATACTGGTATCTTCAGTTGTTCTTTCTATTACATCTATCAGTAAGTCATGTAATTCTATTTCGAGATGCGTTATAGGATAGTAAATGAAGTGATTTATTTAAAATGTTGGCATCAACATAGGCAATACATTAGCCAGACTTATTTGCACTCTGCTGTAACAATTATGAAAAACCGCTTTCGAATAAAATTACTTCACTAGTGAAATATTCACTCGATGTGCCTTTTTAATGTTTGCGGCCGGTCTAATTTAGTGACTGTCCTTTTTTAGTATGAGATCGTGTCGAAACTGCTTTTGGGTTCTTCTAAAGTGAACTCACAACTTTAAAAGGTATCGTGAGTTAGTACTGCTGTAAATTATTTCGTTTAAATACTATTTACGCTAATCAACTTGTAACCCTACCTTGACGCTGTAATTTATCCTTTTATTGCCAAAAGAAAAAAAACACAACATCCATATAAGTTGCAATCAAATGATCACATAAAATAGCACTGCGCTGTTTAATTTCTAACAGTATAAAAATTTTGTAAATAAATGTTTATTGCTTTTATGATTTTATTGTTAAAGTTACGACTTCGCGCATAAACACGTAAACAATTAAACTTAACTCAGTTTACCGAAATAATACTAAAATATCGCATATTTTACCCTGAATTTTATCGTAGTTTAGATGTAACCCACTTCCTGGAGTTACGAACAAAGGGTAGCGTCAACCAAAACATTTTTTCTATCTGGTTTTTGAAATTTTTACCCTAACTGTAAGGATCGGTTTCACCCTTTAAATGACTTTTTCCGCAGATAAAAAACGGAATATACGTTATTTTTTACATATACAAAGTTTGATTCAAATCGGTTTATGACCTTGTTAGTCATAAAACTACATTTTCTATTTGCACCTCGCCTTGATTACAAAATTAAACAAAGCATAAGGTATATATATCATTTTTATTAGACATTTATTTTTAAATAACACGCAACTCCCAGATATACAGTGAAATCATTATTGAATATCCAGAAAATAATTTCTTCCACTATTGATGATATCAAAATTTAAATCTAGTTATTTTAAAAGACGTGTTTTACCAATAAGTTAATTTTAACTTCCAAAACATTGTATTAATTTAATGTACAGGTTTAAATTAAATAAACTAGATATCTTGAATAATTTATTGCATAACCTATAAATGCAGACCACAAATGACATATCAACTGTCATTTACCATACTAATATCGCCAAGTTCGATTAAAGCTTTGATTTATAAAGTGGAAAAAATATCGCCTGGACATGTAATAACGATCTCACGATATAATGTACGGTTTAAATTGCGTTGCTGTCAAAATCTTCTACTTTGCAGAAACGTTTACAAACCGAATAAGAAAGAATAAAGATTACTAAGAAAGCGCCTCTAGCTATCAAACTTACGGTATACGCGCGTGTCCAATTTTGAAATACTACACGTGGTAGACGGCATCTTTGTTAGCACACCGTTAAAGTGTCAAATCGTGGAAGTTTTTGTTCATTGGAAGTGTTTACGGCTGCACTAATAGAAATGTTAAAAATCGCCAGGATTATCGTTTCATAGGTATATTTTGATATAGTTGATGTTAGGTTACCGAATAATATCGTTAATAGTGTTTTGAATTTATTTGCTTCCTGTATATACATAATAACATATATTGCTGCAGATTTCATATGTTCAATTGATTATATTTAAAATAAAAACTATTTAAAGTCAAAATTCTCCTACTGCGTAATGTTTGTTTGTGATCCCATAGGTATGCATACTTTAATTTATTGCGATTTGTTATTAATTGAGTACGTACACCAATGATGGAGTAGTAAACATAAATTTAACATTTTTAATACATGCGCACAACATGCTAACGCCGCCATATTAGTTAGTCAATTTGGATACAATTTTACGTGTAGGACGCTTCCTTAGTATTCTTTGTTCGTTGTGCAAACCGTATTCTTCCGTTTGAAAGTTTTTGGAAAATAGCATCGTCGGTTACACCCAGTTGATACAAGCAATAAAATAGCGGACTATCTAAGCCAATTCTTATATTCGCAGTAAAACTCGATGTTTTAAAACGGCATCAGCACGCTTCGCTCGTTTATGAATAACGTTCTACCAGAAAAAAGGCTGCAAACTTTTCTGACAATGCTTTATTTACTAACAAAGCTGATTTTACAAAATAGTCATATTTGGGTAGCTGACTATCCACACACTGTTGTGTGTCCTTAAATGTTTAGAATGTTTAGCTTAGAACTTGAATATTGCCTAGTAAAACCAGCATTTTTCGCAACTACTCAACTAATCAGATCTGTTGCAATTTCTAACCAATGGCTTAAGAATGCGCTTCTTAGTGCGAAGTTACTCTTGTTTTTGCACAACTGTAGCGCTAGTTGGGAAGCGGAAGTGCAATTCTATGGGCACAAGGACCTTTTTACTTATTTTGGCAAATTGAGACAGTAAGTAGGAAATGCTGCAGACATTTTTTTAAAACTGCGCATCTTGTATACAAATGCTAAAACATATGATTTGAAGACCTTCATCTTATGACCTATGACTCGCGACCTGCGCCGATTAAAACTTTTTTGTTTTACTTGGCCAATACTAGATGTAGGTAACATATTTGACCTCTTTTTTTAACGACTTATTTATATTGAGTGTAAAATTAAAAATATCAACTTTTATGTGTAACTATGAATGAGGCTACAATTTTTGTTATTTTTGTTCATGGACAATATAAACAATTGCAAATATCTACCAGTAACTTTACAAAATCAAGAATAACCAAATAACTACTGTAATTTAGATGAATTGTTCATTAAATAGGAAAAAAGCTAAAATTTACTATAACATAATGTGATGTTTACATAGAAATATTTGATAACACAAAACCAAAGCTCCAAATTCAAAGCGTTTAGAACCCAGTTACGTGATTTTGATCTCAATTTCTGCGTTTCCTCTGGAATCAGTTGAACTATAGCAATAATTAGTTATTCATCAACAATACAACTATTTATAATTAATTAACTTCATAATTATCTCAATCGTCATATATGTTAATGTAATAAAAATTTAAATTATAAAATAATTGTAAAGAAACGGGATTCTTTAAAGTACTATATTTAAAGAATGGTGCGTGATGTACATAAAACTAGGACATCTTCATTTTAGTTATAAACTATCTGCAGCTTTGTAAATTGAAATCCTAGAAATTACTTAGGCTACAGTAGGTAAGATTTATAAAAGTCACTTGTGCAGGCAAAAGTGAAACTTATATTGAAAATGCGAATATTTCCGTTAAAGACGTGTTTTATCAGTGATCTGGGTTCGTTGTATAAAAATAAGTTAGAAACTTATAATTTGGCATAAGTGACCCTTTCAGAGACTGCTTAACTCACCGATTAATTACAAGAAACCAGTTAATCGTGAGGGCGAGATTCAAAAGATTAAACAAATCAGCAATCTAGTGTTCACATGTATAGGTAATTATTATGTTATACTTCAAGAAATTAAAATTGATTCAAGAAAATAACTATCGAAGAATAGACGTAATTTGAGAATCACTAAAGGGCAGTTTATTAATATACATATATAAATAACAACCAGCGCGTGGGTAAAAAGATATAAATTAGATACATTCCTAATTCTTCAACCCTCTGCACAAATAGTTAAAATTTATTCATTTTATTCTTTGTTAAAACTGTAAAAGTACTTAGAGGTACTATTTATTTAAGAAAAAAGTATCCGTAACAACTATAATCCCATTTCATTTCATGTAACTGTTAATTGAAAATCAATTCAATGAGTAAGTTTAATTCTTTTTAAATTGTCACTGACTATTAAATTAATAATATTTCACTCATTTTTACTTTCTCTTACCCTATATGAAATATAGGTAAAAGAGAAAGTATTGTTTTCAGCCAAAATTTTCGATGTCGAAATTTTAGTGGAAATACACGTTTGCGGGTCCCCCTGAGTACGAAAATCATGTTTTTGAAAATTGGTCTGTATGTGTGTATGTGTGTGTGTGTATGTGTGTGCGTGTGCGGGTGCGTGTTCGTGTGCGTGTGCGTGTGCGTGTGCGTGTGCGTGTGCGTGTGCGTGTGCGTGTGCGTGTGCGTGCGCGTGTGCGTGTGCGTTTGCGTGTGCGTATGCGTGCGCGTGTGCGTGTGCGTGTGCGTGCGTGTGCGTGTGCGTGTGCGTCTGCATCTGCGTGTGCGTATGCGTGTGCGTGTGTCTGTGAACACAATAACTCAAAAACCATAAGCCCTAGAAAAACAAAATTTTATATTTGAGTTTCTATCCATCGTTGCACGCGACCTCAATAATTTCACTAAAATCGGAAAACCGGAAGTACCACTTTACTCTTGTCATTTTTTGGTATTTTGCAATTTTTTCGAAATCGGCTCTAACGACTTTTTAAAAGTACTTTCGCCATTAAGTCTGAATAAAATAACCATGAAACCAAAAGACCTAGCTAAATGAAAATTTATATTTACAGTTACAATTACCTTAGTATGCTAAATCAAGAATTTGGTTGAAATCGAATATCCGGAAGTACCACCTTATTTCTGTCATTTTTAAGATATTTTCCGAATTTTTTGCTTTTCGAGATTTTCTCAAAATCCGCTCAAACGATTTTTTTTAATTTATTGTATTTCTTAAGCATTTAAGACCATTTCAGATAATCTAGGCGATTACTCAAAGAATTTTCTGTAAATCGAGTAACCGGAACTAATTTCACTGTTGACTCTGAATACAATAATTATGAAACTAATAGCCCTAACTAAATGAAAATTTATATTTCACGTTATAATCGCCTTTGTATGCAAAATCAAAAATTTGGTTAAAATCGAATAACCGGAAGTACCACTTTATTTTTGTCATTTTTAGATATTTTATGAACTCTTCAGTTTTCTTAAAATCGGCTCTAACGATTTTTTTTAAAGTGTATTTATTAGCTACTTAATTTAGTTTTATATTAAGTAAGCAGTTTCTCTAATAAATTTTTGAAAATCGAGTAACCGGAAGTACTTGGACTATTAATTATGAACAACGTATCTGAAATAGTAATCATTATATGAAAATCAAAAACTATATTTATATTTTATATCTTTATTCTTGCGATTTTTAAGTTTTTTGTGATTTTTTCGAAAACGTTTTTAACAATTTTTTTGAAACTTGCTACGGCTCTTCTTTCCTTCATATCCTTTTAAGTTAACTTAGAGGTTTTCCTAAAAATAGCGTTGAAATGAGTTATCAGAGAAAATCTCTGGAGTTAAGCAGGATTTTACGTGTCCAATAATTTGGATGAGGGACCGTTACAATTATCGTTCCCAAAATAAACGTAAATAATATTTTAATTATTTGTAAACATTTGCATATTTGTATATCTATGTACGTCAGAGAAAGTCGTGTGTTGTCTCACACGAGAGTTTTATACATTTATTTATTCATTTTTAAATTAATGCAATCATATTTAAAATATTGTTTGCTTTTGTAGTTTTCAACATTTCAAACACCTGGATGGGTTACAATTTAATAAGTTAACGTACATTTGACGTTAGTATACAGGGTGTTAAAAAAAGTTTAACTATTTAAGGGGCATATAGTACGACCGAAAACAAGAAAAAATAATTAACATGGCTGCACAAATCAACCATTTTTGAAACAAGACCGATTTTTGTTTTTGTAAATGTTTTGTAGTTTTTAGTGTTTAGCGCTACAGAAAACGATGATCACAGAAGATGTTCGATATGTCCTCCTTCTATTTCGACATGAGATCTACATTTTCTTAAGAAGGAATTCTGCATCAAAGAGCGATTAAAGCAAACGTTACAGGTTTTGGAATATATAAATGAGTGCTTAGCTTTATAAAATAATAATTCCTATATTCCTAACTATCTGTTACTGAAATAAATACAATTTATACACACTAAATTAATTAAATAATAAGTATAACGCCTTATTGGTTACTCTTTCTGGAAACTCTCTTCGCAGAAGGTTCTCGTCTTTAAAGGATTAATACTAATCTTTCTAAATCTTGAAATGCCAATGAGTGGCTGCCCAATAAAAGCTTCACCAGATGTCTGCAATATTATGGACAGGTACTAGTTGTGCAGGATTGTTTCAAGGCCAAAGTTCCGCTTCTTCAGTATAATATGTGCTAAGAGAGCTTCAAACCTACGTCTACTGCTATATAGTACTGCATTTTAGTAAGTATGACATTTTTCGCGTCAGTTATTTTTGCTATATAATATCAACATCACTGGGTTATCTTGAATTTGTTTTGTGAACTTAAGAAAATTTTCAAATCAAGTAGGAACAAAATTGTTAGATTGCGTTTGCCTCGAAGTGTGAAAAATAGGATACTCTCTGCAGGTAACCTATTTTTAAAGCCTGGGTGCTATCTTACCCTGAATAAAACAAGTAGTGGATGAATCTAGTACACTACTAGACTAAAATAAAATTACACACTAACACGTGCGCAAAATGGTCTGCTACTTGCCGTTTTCCTTTAAACGATACAACCTTGAACTTCGCATCAGATATCGTGGAAATATAGGTTTCATTCGCATTATGTGATATTATATTCTACTGCGTAAAAGTTCACTTACCACGATTTTGTTAAAACTACATCTACGCGCAGCTAAAATTGGTTTAAAATGCTTGTAGAAGCAGCTTCTCGTTAGAAATATTGTGCTTTCGGCAAATTCATAGAAAAATCATCTTACATCTTTTAAAGTGAAAAAAACAATCTGTCTACCATGCCCAGAATATAATTCTTAAGAACAGCTCTTGCTTGAATCTTATAACGGAACAAAGACGTTTTTCGACCCTAAGGGTGCAAGTGGTGTATTTCCTGAACTTGCGATGTTGCGCCGGTAAGCACACAGTGAAGTAGGGGGTTCATGGTTGGCTATTCAGATAGCTAAGCTAGGTTCAAGAACGTCGTTGTAGTGACAGAGGAAAAGTCGTATTTAGAGGGCGCCACTTCGTTTGGGGGATGTCAGGCTTACAAAGGGGGGAAAAAGAGAACGAAGACTTCAGTTCCTTAAACCGTATTGCGAGAAAATCGTGAAGTACTTACTAGATGGATGTTGACTAGTACGTTACTGGGTGTATCCTTCGATCAGGTCAACTGTATACTCATAATTTGTTGTACTTACTTTAAATTATTTCTAGTAATTTGCTGGAAGAAAAGAATGTTTACTTATTTTAAGATCCTTATAATTAGGAAATAATAAAATTTTAATTCAGTAAATCTCTATAATGAATAATTTGTATTATAAAGGTACAATTCACTACAAAGAAATCAATTCAGTTAAAAAAACGTAGATATAATGGTAATTCAAACATTCTTTGATTAATAACTAAGTTCAGGGACCCCTGGGCTACTATGGTTTATAATTAATCTAAACTGACTGTTACTTTCTAAAAGATTCGAAACAATATTTACGAAAGTATCCCAATATCTATTCTTAACTTGACCGAAATGCCACTCCCGCAGAGTATTTATGAAAAGAGGGCTATGTAGAATCCGAGATAAACAATAAAGCTTTGCGTGGTGGTGAATTTATAGTAAAAGAACGTCACTTACTTGAAGTCCGGAGACGGAAGTTTCCAAATTAAAGAGAGAGAAGGGTGCCAA
>JAHWXV010334213.1:0-12409 GCA_024586415.1 Phrixothrix hirtus
CCGACTAAAGAATAAAAGCTGCAACGTACGGAAACAATTCTTGTGTTGAAATGTAAATAATGTAAGTATTCCCTTTTCACGTCGAATAACGCAGCGGCGGTTTTTTCATTGCAGTTATTCTTTTAGTTTGGGTTCGTGTGCTGACAGATGTGGACTCTGTAACAAAACGCGCAAATTCTGTTATGGTATGCATAATTTAAATCAGTTGTGGCACTGCAACATAAGTACCGAACTTTACATCCAGGGAAAAGGCGCCAGATGATAAATTTTTAAATCTATGGTTAAAAGATTTCAAAAAAACTAAAACTGTATCAACAGGGGCGGCCAAGCACTTCAGAAGAAACTATCAAACAAATAAATCGGTCCTATATTAGAAGTCGATTAATCGTCGAAGTTTAGAATTAGGTATTGCAAAACTACTATTGAAAAGGTTCTTCATAAGCGTTTATGGCTTTGTGACTACAAGATTCAGTTTAGGCATAAGATTAAACCTGGCGATATACATAAGCGGATTGAATTTACAACTTTTATGCTGAGCAGATAAAGGTTTCTAAATCGTTTTCTTTTCACAGGCGAGGCGGTATTTTATATTAATGGATGTGTCAATCGGCCTAATTGCCGCATTTGGGGAGCACAACAACCAATGTAAACCCACCAGTATGTTCGTAGTTCCCCAAAACTGAATGTTTGGTGTTGGGCTTATCTTCTTTACTAAGAGCAGCAAAACCGTAAACATTTATGTATTTCGATTTTCTGAAAAATTACATTACAAATTGAAGATTTCTAAACTAGAAATAAGATTTTTTTTAATGCAGGACGGAGCATCTCATTTTTCCCAACTTGTGCGTGAAGTCTTAAATGAGAAGTTCCTAACTCATGAGTTGGATGGGATGACCCAATCTCGTGACCTGCATGAAGTCCCGGTCTTACCCCTCTGGACTTATTCTGGGGATACATAAAGGACACTGCGTACAGTGAAAGAATCACTGATATCAGCTACCTAAAACATCAAATCACAACTTCAATTGAAACTGTAACTACTGAGGTGCTGCATGACTTGGAGAGAGATGGATTATAGTCTTGACGTTTGTCGAATAATTTAATGGTGCACAAATTAAAAAGTACTGAAATGGATATAAAACCTTTCATCTCTCTTATTGTTTTAGTAAAAAATGTATGTGTATATGTATTTATTATTTTACGAAATACTACTTTTTCGATGACCCTGTATATATGTATTTATTAGTGTTTATATACGTACATACACACGAGTATATAATCTACAATCTCAATTATTTCTACTCTAATTATAGATTCTTGTTTACTGCATTTTTTAATACAGGATTCGGGTTGGAATAATTCTTTTATCAGCAGGAAAGTTATTTAAATGAAAAATTTCAAACTGTTTCTGTAAATTAGCGTTTCGGAACTAATTTGTTACTTCGACAGAATCTGAAATATGTTTAACAATTTTTAAAACATATTAAGCATGAAAATGAAAAGGTATAACATTTAAATTAAAATTGAGTTAATGGAAAAGGCTATATAAATCACAAACATGCATTTTGAAATTAAAATGACAAGTAAAAATAAATAGAATTTCCAGAGAACAGTATTATATAATCAAGGACCAACATTGAATATCAAATTAAATAACGATAAGTTAAAAAATTATTATCACATCAAAGGTAGTCTGATAAAATAAATTAAAATCATTAAATAGCAATTCACTTAATGCAATTGACAACGAAAATCAAGATATGAAATAAATAATTTAGGAATTGAAATACATTTAAAATTTCAAAAGTTATTTAATTCTAATATATATGTAACAACGAAAGTACAAAATTAAAGCTAGATGTATATGAAAGAATTAATGTTTAATATTAATACCTTTAAAAAGATAAAATAAATACAACTGACAGATAAACTATCAGTTTTGATATTGATTGACGTATTTTTTAATTTAATAGAAAGAGTTTTCAAAAAATTCTCTCTTTACATATAATACTGACAAGATCAAGCTTACAATTATGTCTAGTTTGATTAAGATGGGTAGCTAAGCTTGTTTAAAAAATTCGATTTATGTTGAATAAATCGATCTTTAAGTGGTTGTTGAGTTTGGCCCAAATAAAAAGCACCACAGCTATTACGTTTAATTGCAATATACTAAATTATTACTATATAAATATGGAGTGAAATCCCTTATATTACAGAAAAACATTTTTATGGAAAAGAAACAATTATATATAATCTTGATTTGATTATAATTTCACAATGTGAGGGTCAGAACGATTGGAGAGGAAGTAGCGCAAATGTGTAGGATGTTTTCTTTCTTGACTAGATTTAGATTATTAAATTTCTCCTCCTAAGGTTGTAATGATACGAGTATGTTATGATGCACTCTCGCTGCTGGTACATGGATGTTCACCAGGCATGTCGTTATGTCGTTACTCACGAGATTATTTAATTTAATTATGTAAATCTGATCATTTTTTACGAGGGCTATCTCTAAAGTAACTTTTGTTTACCTGTGGTGGGCAAGGGGTGAAGATAGTGTTGCGATGAGTGACTCAGTATGGTTTCAGCAGTGCTTGGTAACGTTCATACCGCTTTTTCCTGGTTTGTGCAAGATGTGTGCTACAGTCGAGAATCTTGGCAGTTGTGAGGTGCGATTTGAAACTGAACTTCTTGTAGCGAAAAGGCCATTGACATTCATTGGAAAATTTGTGTAGTAAAAATATGAGTGGAGGTGAAGCGAAGCAATAGTGTCACATCAACGTTCGCGATACGGGACGAATCAGTGGCAGATTCTTGAAAATCACCACTGATTGTTACCGGGCTCTCACATGTTGTTCAAATTTATCACATTGCTTTGCATAAAGTTGCAATATGAAAGATAGGCTACCGTAATATTGCAGCCCATGAGTTCCCTTCATACACCTTAACCTGGTACTTGGTGGTTTGCGTTATTTGTTCATGCACATGGTAAATTGTCTCGCAATGCAGTAATTTGACTACGTCAAATAACTGCAATTAATCGTCATCGGGTAGCTAAAATATCAAGCGACATAAATTTGGGATACTATCTCAAGTTGAATGATGTAATTTTAATTTGTACGTGATAAAGTTGCTTTAGCTTTATTGTGATATGTCATCTGGGTTTAAAGGTAATCCTCTGCATTGTCTACACATTGTTTTGATTGCATTTGATTTTATACGTATGAAATTTGTGTTGGCCCTTTGGCAGATTTACTACATTTTTTGGGTTGCATCAAATCTTTAAAATGGTTGCTCCGAATCACGTAATAAAATTCTTCTTGTTAACTTTAAAGGGCAATCAGAACCCGGTTTCTGTTTTAAATAAGTATGTTTTTCTTACATTTTCGTATCCTTTTTGTTCGCGCTCTCAAATATTGCAAATGGCTTTTTTTGCGTTACTTCATTTATTGAATGAATATCTGTGAGGTGCTTAAGCTGCCCACGCCCACGAATATCTGTGAAGTGCCTAAGCTGCCCACGCGTGCCCCATACGACTACGAAATATTCGCAAGGAATTTTTATTATTTTTCTAGCATTCTACAAGTCCTAATGATCTATTTCATTATGCACACGCTTTTGTAACACCTTGTATTATAATACATTAAATATACGAGTTAAATTTAAAAATTTTAAACTAATTTATAACATGTATGGTAAAAGCTGTTTAACAGCGACAATTTGATAATTAGTCGAACATTTTTTGATTTTGAATGTTTATTTTAAGGTGATTATACATTATTTTATTTCTAATGGCTCATTGTTTCATTTATATAGAGCTTTCAGAAAAAATATCATTTTAATTATAGATATATCAAAAAGAAATAGAAATGAACACCCAAACTTTTGTGTTTAAAATGTCGAGCTTGCCTCTTGGTCTGAATCACAGTTATTGCCCGCTTATCATTTTAAACATAAATTTTAGTACTCACAAAAGAAGCTGTGTTTTATTAGGTAACCATTGTAAATTTATTTAATAATTTTGTATGCTCATTTAATACTTATAATTTTTACAATAGTTAAATACGAAAGTTAAAATCTTTTTATTTAGCACCATGTGCAATGCTGAAATTTTGTTGGAAATCTAACATTTATATTATTCTATTTTTTTCAGGACCACAACTACCTTCGTGGTGGTCCGTAAAACAATGAGAAAAGTAGTGACCAGTGAAATTACGTGCAACCAGCATGAAGTCGAAGTCTCATGGCAAGAACGTAAGTTAACGCAAATTTTATATTAATTTCAAATGAAACGAAATGAAACCTTATCGGTTACAACAATTAATTGACTAATAATGAAAACAATTAAGTTGATAGAAATTCTTCCATGGTATCCCACGTTCAATTGGATTACTTTGTTGGAAATTAATTACATTTCTTGATAAAGATTTACCAATCCACCCGGCTCTTTGTGGAGACGTTCTGAACTAAATATTTATTAACGAGTTTTCGGAAGGTCCTTTTATTATCCAAGTTTTTGATATCTTAATCTTTTTATAATAAGCTAAAGCTTTTCTGCTTTAAAATAATTAAAACATATTTCTGCTTGCGATAATTTCAGATTTCTCTGAAGATAAATTATATTAATTTTAAAAAGCGTTTCGTGCTTATTCGAGAATTTTTTCTCGATGTTAATAACAGAGCTGCCGATTTCATGAATACAACGAAAACAATCATCTTAAAATTTCAATTTTATGAATCATTCACGGTATTCACATAGTTATCAAGTTTAATAATTAAATAACTAAATCACTGATAAAGTAGTTCAAGGCGTATTTGCTTAGAAACTGTCAGCAACTGCTGGCATAACTTCGAGAAAATTGGAGCCACATTTCTTGCACTTATGTCAACGCCATGTCGACTAGGATTGTTGTTTTAAATTTGTATTAGTTTTGATGTTTTAAAGGATCTGCCTTGTTCACTGCAACTTTGGTAATGACAGTTTCAGTATTTAGTTACCTTTTCTTTATATTGCTTCTCATACCCTGATGTTAGTCGGTGTATGGTTTCCCCCTAAAACTGATATAATTTTTTATTCGTAGAAACATAAAGTTATTCCTTTCGCCGCCGTTTCTTAAATTGAAAGGATATAAAAGTTAACATAAATGATTTTTCCTGTAATTATTTATCAAGTGTGCAATCGGATCCAGAACCTTACGCTTATCTTGCAGTATAAATAAATGTTTAGGTAAATAAATGCATGACACCCTCGTGAAAATAATACCACTGAAAGGATTCAGATTCAATTGGTCTTCATTTCCTGGAATAACTCGGTGGTAAAGCGTCTGCCTAAAAAACAAAATTTCGTGGGTTCGATTCTCAGTGAAGTAACAATTTTTTTTTCAATTGTTGTTGTTTTAAAAATAAAATCCAACTTGGATATTGATAAAATGTTGCAAGAATGTAGGTTTATTCATGTTCGATGTATATAAAAGCCAAGTTTACGTCGTACTCGTAGATAATAAATATTGTCGCACATCTTTAAAATTAACAAGATGTTGTTTTACGATATTATTCGGTATAAAATATATAAAACTAAATCATTAAATTGTCCAGGGTGAATTTTTATTTGTACAAAATTGTCGACATACAATTTTGGCATATCTATAAACTTCTTGAAAATTGTTTCAGCAATAAGTATCTGCTGACCTTTAACGTAACATCCGGAAATATTACAATAGAATCTCTTATTGTTTACGGTTAAAGATATTTGGAAATTATAAAAAAGAACGGTATTGATATCACAAATTTTAATAATAAATATAAACAGATGAAAGTTATATGTTTAGTGAGCAATTCTTGACAGTGGTATGTGAATAAAACATGCACACTGTATATATACAGCGTGCTGCAGTCAAACAGGAAGATTTAAAAAAAATCACCAAAACTAAAATAATGCAAATGTAACGTAAATAAGTGGGATTTACTTGTTCAATGTATAACGGGACAAAAACGTTTTGTGACCCTTGCGATGTTCCGTTGACAAGCACACAATGGAGAATGGGGATCCAAAGTGGGCTATTAAGTTAGCTAAGCTAAGTTCAAGATCGTCGTTGTATTGGCAGAGGAAAAAGTCGTATTTAGACGGCGCCATTTCGTCAGAGTCGTTAAGCTTACAGAGCGGAAAAGGGAGAACGGAGACTCCAATTTCCTTAAACCGCATTGCGAGAAAACAGTGAAGTACTTACTAGATGCATAGTGAATCGTACGCCACTGCGTGTATCCTTCGATCAGGTCAATCGTAGACTCGCAATTTTTCTGTACTTATGCTAAATTATTTCTAGTGGTTTGCTGAAAGAAAAGAATGCTTACCATTCTAAGGTTCTTATAATTAGGAAATAATAAAATCTGAATTCAGTAAATCGCTATAATGAATAATTTGTAGTATAAAAGTACAATCGACTACAGAGAAATTAATTCAGTTAAACGAACATAGATATAACGTTACTTCAAACATTCTTTGATTACTAACTAAGTTCAGGGAACCCTGGGTTACTATGGTTTATAATTAATCTAAACCGAACAATCAACTCAGCCTAAAATTTGTAGCTGTTGCTTATTAAAAGCTAAACTTATGTAAGATTCGAAATAATATTTAGAAAAGTATCTAAATGTCTGTTCTTAACCTAACCGAAATGCCACTCCAGCAGAGTTTTTATAAAAAGAAGGCTAGGTAGAATTTGAGGTAAACGATAAAGCTTTGCGGCTTACGTGGTGGTGAATTTATAGTACAAGAACGGTACTTACTTGAAGTCCGGAGACGGAAGTTTCCAAATGAAAGAAAAAGAACGGCGCCGACGCTTCTGGTTCTGGTTTGTACGCCCCAATTCGTCCCTAACCATTTCATAGCACACGAACGTGGTAAGAAGATAATTGTACTTAATTATACGAGAGAATGAAAGTGTTGTTTGCTCTTACAGTGTCTAGCTTCCACTGGCTGCAGAAATATTTCTTTTCAGAAGGTGAGATATAAAGTGGGGATTGTTGATAACTATTTTTAGAAGGTTATACACCTCTATATGTTAGCTGGCGTAATAGCTTTTACTGTAGCCTTGTTACTTTGTATTATTCTCTGAAAGTTTCAATTGATTTTTATTTTAAAACAAGAAAGAATGTAATATGTTTTTTTTAACTTTAATATTTATTTTTTTATGTTATTATTATTACAATATCGCCGAGGTATTTTCAAATAAGATCGCATTTATAAGTATATCTCTAAAGAATTTATTATTATGTTTGCCCAAAATTCAAGACGTGCTTACAATTGTTTGAAGATCGTGTTTGGCGAATTCGTTCCTTTAAATCTTTTCTGGTCCTTGGCGAGTTGTTTTTAAAACCATAGGATTTAGATATCCCCAAAGAAAAAACTCAGAAGCCGTCGAGTTAGGGGAACGAACAAGTCACGATAAATCATCGTTCCTGTTGATAAGATGGCCAGGAAATACGTGGTGAAGTAAAATAGGGGAAACTCGGGCATTATGGCTGATACTTTCATTAGTGTCTAGTCTTCCAATGCAGGCAGGGAAATGTCAACATTTCAACGTAACGTTCTAAGTACACTGTCACCGTGTTACCATGTTCATCTTTGAAAAGTTAAGGGCTGATAATTCCAAACCGTTACTTTTTCTGAATGGGAGGAATCTTTCATGGAGATTGTGCGGGTTATTTCCGGTCCAATACCAAAAAGTCTGTGTGTTGACAACGCCACTTGGGTGAAAGTGAGCATCATCACTCATTCACAAATTGTCAAACCCCTCTTCGTTCTCATCATGAGAATTAACATCTGTTGACAAAAGCGCAATCGGGTATCGCAATCGTGAGGGTTAAGGAATTATACAATTTGTATCATGTACGGATGATACTGAAGGTTATTCTTCAGGATTCTCCTCACAGCGCGATAGCTTAGACCAAGTACTGCGCTGAACCGTCTGACCTTCTGCCAATGGCTTGTCGCACCCGATCAACATTCTTAGGGGTCCGGGTGGTTATCTCATTGCCACCTCTTCTCTTTGTCGTGCTAACGGTGACTTCAAAATTTCTAACTCAAAGGTCAATTACAAAAAGTGTAATATCACGGTGGTAAACTGAACTCTAGTCGGAAAGTGCTCTAGGCATGTAACAAACTATCGCCGTTTTTATAATATGCTTTTACCGTGAAGGCGTGCTAGCAATATCAATATTTCATTGATGATTGAAGCCCCAAGAATTATTTCTCATATCTCCAACGGAATTGTTTGTCGTTTATGTAGATGTGGATTCTGTCGCCGATACGTGTGCCGGCTGCCCTTTATGGGCGGAGTATGGTTCTTCTAGCGATTTATTTCTGAAATACAGCTAGTATTTCTGGCAGGAATAGCATAATCTTTGCTATGCCCTTGGATATTGTTCCACACTCCTTCGTGACTTCCACAAGAAGGCGGTCAACCTACATCAACTTTCCTATTTCAATAAACTTGTTGGTTCCCGTTGGAATTTGGGGCTCCTTCCCTTTTACTATTGTGGCATATAACACGCCCCTTCTTTGAGATGGTGCTGCATATGCTGTTGGTGCTGCATATGTTGTTGGAGATGCTGGTGGTTTGGGGTGGCTTGGACACCCTATGTAGCTCGCGGTGTGCCCGCCACTACAGTTCGCGCAGTTGGCGGGCTCTTCATGGCGTTTCTGGCACTTTAAAGTCTCGCGATCTGGGCCGCATTTGACGCATTTTGTTGCTGCATTGCACCGCCGTTGGGTGTGCCCAAACTTTGGGCAATTGTGGCATTGCACAGGATTTCTTGTTCTACGCGGCGTCTCGATGGTTACGTGTAGACTTAACATTGCTTTTGCGGTGAAGATCGTCTTTCCTGCCGGAGATTTCCCTACCTCCAGGTGGTTTAGCGGCAGCAGGATTTTATCTGGTCCCCTGTGCATCGTACGCACTGATACGACAGGGATCCCTTGGTATTGGATATCGCCTTTTATCTCCTCGTTCGTGATTTCCTGTGGGAGGCAACGGATGACCACCCGCAGAGGCTTCTCTTTATTGAAGAGATAAGTATGGAAAGGGGCTTCCCTTTCCTTGAGATAGTTGACGACCTTTGCGTGGTCACCTTCGCTTTAGAGGTGGAGTTTAATGCCAAGCGCCATGTTCTTGGCTTCTTCAATCTTTACTTCCAGGTAGCGGAGGTCTTCGCACACTTGGGTTCATCGGGATTTGTCGCGCAAAACGATTGGCGGGACTTGCTCGTTCTTATGCTTATCTGCTGGGATGGTTTCGTTTCTGGCGAGTGGTTCGAACCTGTTGCTAACTGATAGCTTCGTTGCCGGTTCTGCTGCGGTTTGCTTGTGGGATTTTCTTTTCTTCCCCTTCTGCTGAACGAATCCTTCGTTGTCTTCTATCATGGCCTCTTCTTCGGAGGTTGAGTATTCGAAGCTGTTTGCTACCATCTTCCTCGCTGTTTCTTTGGCGCTCTTCTGCGCGGCGATTATTTGATGTTCTTTTTGGATCATTTCTTTGAAGACGACTTCCGCTTGATTGACGTCGGCGAGAACAAGTTCCCCTAACTTCTTGGGAATTCTTCTTATGTCTGCGTTCCTGATGAGTATATGTTCATCCGCTGTCCCATGTTTTTCTGTAATCTTCTATTGATTTCAGTATAGAGAAGATAGCGCTCCTTTCATCATCACTGAGTACGCGAGTCATTTTTACAATTAAAGTTTGGGCATTGTCAAACACATAAAGATATAATCTTATGCACTATTAAGCACCACTAATGAGTTTGATACTGCAACCGACCCACCGCAGCAAGCTGAAGGGGCCTAAGTTACAATATCTGAGAATATACAAGACCAGCCGATAAATACGTGTGTACTCGCCGGAAGCTTGATGCACACTTTCTCTCGTGAAGGCGTGCTGTTCATTCAGCCAACGGTCCATCACTACTAATTTCCAGGTGACTAGAAGCGGTGAGTAGACGGTGCGCGCACTCGCAACCACCATCACCCCACCTACTTCATTTATTTATCAATATTAATATTGCTACTTTCAAAGCAGTCAACATCAGATATTATTCACTTCTACCAACTTTGTTTCCAATTAAACACTCTTCAGTATAACATTCGGTTCCTTTGCCCACAATGCGTTGTTTTCGTAGTCAAATTTAGAAACAGCCAAAATTCTCAGGGGGCTTTGTCAAGTTAATATGGCGGCTGAGGTGCGTTGACAAAAATTTATCAACAAATAGTAGCCTTTGGTGTAATGCACCGATTGTTTGTGTTGACCGTTTTTTAAAATCTCTTCAGGAAAATGGTGTAAAACTTCCATTTGGTGGTAAGGATTTGCTGTAGATCATGAGAATTTTCACATTCGATCGAATTTAAGGTGTTTTTTTATGTTGGTTTTTCAAAAAGTCCATTTTCTGTCACATGGACCTGTTAAGAAATTCTGGGATGTCAATGACTTATTAACAACGCCTCAGTTACTTCTTTACAATTGTTTTTGTCGAAAATTTGACAATTTCGGAAACAATTTATAGTCATTTCGCATGAGCAGTGTCTGATACCCAACTTCTTCCGTAACTTACCTACTAGTGATTCTAAAATTAAAGGAAACAATTGTCTTATTTTTTCCATGTTTTGTTAGTTATCCCCGTTCTCTCGTTATCTTCAGTATCTTCACTGCAAATTGGGAAACGTTGTACCACTCATCAATATTTACCTCTTAAAGCAGACTTGCTTACGCATTCGGTTTGGATGCAAGTGATATGAACATGTGTACTAATATCGGGAAAATAAATGATTTCAATCGGATATGTATGGTACATGACATTCAAAAATTCCTGTGAGTATTTGATCAAACTTGCTTCTGTATAGGAAAGCGTAAGCGGATTATATGTATAGGGTGCCATTGAAATTGTGCGAAAAGCTGTAACCGTAAATGCGGAAGTAGTTATAAATCAAGAAAAACATTTTCTTTATCAAAATTCCTTGGGTTTTCTCAAAAAATGCTATTAAAGAAAAGGATTATTCATTTTAAGGTCTCTAAGTGGTAAAATACGTCACTATAAAACACAACTATAAGCAATAAAAATATAACGCACCGTCATACTTTGTGTGTCACTGAAGAATTATTTATCTAGATTAAAATGTACCCAATCGCATAAGTGTTCGAACGTTAATGTTAAATTATTATCTGATTTTTTGTTTCTGTTTTTGTAATGTCAGTGTTTTTCGTTACTGCAGTTTATTAGTTTTTATTTTTGTGTCATTAGTTTTATTATGTTTAGTTTTAAGTAGAGAACATCGGGTTACGTAATTGTGTAACTATAGATAGATATTGTTCTTATGTACGGAGAAGGAATTAAACAATTCCTTTAAAGGTAAATTATGCATTTTCTGGTCATTATTTAACAGTAAAGATACACACTAAATCAAAATATGCGATAATCCGGAATATTTGAGGCAAAACGAGGAAAATAAAAACAGGGACTTCGGCTTCACTGACTTTAATTTAATTTCAATTTATTTGTTGCTTTTAATGAAGTTCTTCATTTAAAAACAATAGATAAGTAAATACTTGTTTTTTAGTTAGAATAGTAATCTTATAAACACTAGTACAATTTTTTTTAAATAATGAAAAACCACTTATATTAGACAATTATTCTAATATATTTTAATATATCAGGTCAGTCTATACTATAGTGATAAATTATCGCTTCTCGTTTCGTAGAATACTACATATGCAAATAAGCAATAACCTGTTTAAAATTCACTCAAACGTTTAGTTTGTCAACAACTTTTAGATAATTTGGATCCAAATTAGAGACGTTAGAAATGGATATCGACACTCAATATAAACGACATGTTTTATACCTCTTATTTTTTGTAGTGAAAGTGCCAGATCAGCTAGAAATAAATAAACCGTGTTCATAATGATACAGTTATAAATGTAAGGACTGCTTAGAGGTGTTGAAACATTTAAGAAGTTAAAATAAATCATGAACCTCAATTTGGTCATCCTGTTGACTTTGATAACGATATTTTAAAGGGTCTTGTGAAAGTAGGGCCACATCTAACAGCGAGTGAGATTGGAGAAAGGCTTATTCTTCGCATGGAACAATATTTCGTCGCCTAAAGGAAATAGGTGGAATATCTAAATTTGGAAAGTGGGTACCACATGAACTATCAGAAGCCAGTTGCCTGTAAGGAATAATCATCTGCGTATTTCTTTATTAACACAATTTGAGTATGACGTATTTTTGCATCGGGACGGAAAATAGATAGTCTACCACAATATAAAAAATCTGGTGTGAAACAACACACGACTTTCTCTTACGCACATATGCCACATATGCCAATAGTGTCCAAAAATTATTAGATTATTGCCTACGT
>JAHWXV010334215.1:0-18371 GCA_024586415.1 Phrixothrix hirtus
ATATATATATATATATATATATATATATATATATATATATATCGGTAATAAGAAGTGCCGATAAAAATATGTTGCAAAAGTTGCACGATAAACTGAATTCCAATCTAAGTAAATTATAAGATGAAATTAAATCAAGTCAAAATTCATTAAATGAAGAACGTAAATTAAGTCAAACTAAATTACAAGAAGGAATGGGAACGATTAATGTAAATCAAAATAAATCAAAAAAAGAGGAGCTATCAATTAATTAAAGTTAAAATAAATTATAGGAAAGACTAAATCCTATAAAAATAAATTACAAAATTGCGTGCTATCAATTAGTTGAAATCAAAATAATTTACAGAAACAAATTAAATCCAATCAAAATAAATTGGAAGAAGACATGCTATCAATTAACTTAAATCAAAACGAGATTAAACTCAGTTAAAATAACTTACAATACGAAATGAAATTAAATGAAAATAAATTGCAGGAAGATAAAGTCCAGTCAAAATACATTACAAGAAGATCTGGCATAAATTAACAAAAACAATAGAAGACGTTACCAATGAGATGTCAGCAATGTGATGAGGTGGTAATCACGAAGTACGACGAACTACATCAAAACGTTAATCTCGTGTCCGTAAATAAAGAAGTCAGCAGGCCTAAGAAGGAGGTGTTTTCTGTTTCGCATGCACAATCAACAGAAATCAATTTACAGCAACTCTCGTACCTAAATTCTGATGGTAATGGCATAACAAGCACTAGTAGACGTGTGAAATCACATACGTATGACGGGAAGACATCTTGGAACAATTACCATAAACGATTCATGTAACATGAACCGTTGAAGAAGAGGCCTTGATAGTGGATCTACATGTGAATGCTTAAGTGATTCTACAAACCATACCAGACGATCTGCAAAATACTTTTGATTATTTTGTTCAAAATCAGAAATGTGATATGGATAAAACATTAGCAACAGCTCTGTGCTCAGTTAAGAAACTGAGTGCAGAAAATTAGAGGGAACCCCACGAACTGACTTAGATAAAATAACTTTTTAGCCGTTTAGGAATTCTATTGAAATTGCGTTCGGACCAAGGAAGAAATTTCCGGTGTGACCTATTCTAAAACCTTTGCCAGCTGTTAAAAATAGGCAAGACCACAGTCAGGTAGAACTGTGAAACGCACAAATCAAACGACAGGAAAATATTTGACAAATATTACCTCGGACCATCCAAGAGATTGAGACCAGTATTTATATCTGTTCTTGATCGCATATAAGAGAATCCAGTTAGAGTGCTGTTTGGGTGCGAAATTAGGATACCGTGCAATTTGAAGTTTGGTAGCAGGCCTGAGGAGAAAGAGGTTTCTGCAAATGAATATGCCGAAAGTCTTCAAAGGAAACTAGGCTCAATTCATGAGAAATTTCCCAATAACATCCAGATTTCCAGTGATTTCATGAAACTCCACTGTAATATAAGTTCCAAAGCGGAAGGATTTTAACCCTAGGTTTGGCTGTACTAGTCTCAATGTCGACGTTGTCTATCTTCAAAATTGCAAAGAACCCTATACAGTTCTAAAAAGCATCAACAATGTAGTATATCGAATAATAAAATTGCCCAAAGGAAAACCTAAAGTTGTTCAAATAAATCGGTTGGGCCCATAATGCTGGGAAGAATACCTATTGGCTCATTTTGTCGCTAAATATGCCCAAATGTTCCGTAGCATTTCAATCTAATTTACTGCAACTGATACAGAAATAAATTCAATGTCACAACATTGAGTCATGGCATTGAAAATTATGACATAGCATTCTGCGTATTTGTATTTTTTAATATTTTGGAATATTCTAGAATATAACTTTTCCATATAAATACCACTTTAAAGTCCCTAAATTTAGTTTCCCTAAGAACTTTGTATTATTAAAAATCTGTTATAAATAAATATAAATGCAAACGATTATTACTAGTGTACTTTAAAATAAATATTAAGATGACAATATGTAAATAAATAATTATAAGTTAGTCAACATAATTAAAGCTTTAATTTAGACGTCAACTTATCAATCTATAAGTACTGTATTTAAAGAAATGAACTTGAGGACACAAATATTTCAAACTTTAATCATTTGCATAATTACAATGTTTAATCAATCTGATTTTAAGTAACTGGCAGTTAAAAGTTATAATATATCCAAATAGAAAAATTAATAAAAAGTAAAATCACTATAAGATTTGAATTACAGACTACAAAGTTGTATTAATACTGTGTCGTTTCCCGCAAAACCGTAATAATAGTGCGAAACGCGATTAAAAGGAATTACGGCCATTCACGCGTATTCGCAGTATTCATACTTCCGCAACCTTAGTAATTAAGACATTAATAAAGACAAAATTAACGTTAAGTGTGCTTCAAACAAATACCGGGCGGGAGTGAATGAACTTATTTTATTTCAAATAAAATAATTTTATAATTGGTCGATTTACAGTTTCGCCAAACTGAATAAATTAACCAATAAAATCCTGTGTAAATTAAGTAAATTAGGTAAATGATTTCACAACATTACGTAATAATTAACTTAACGGAAACCGTCCGAATTAAATCTAGATTGTGTTGATAACCGACGTAATTAAAATAACAACAATCCTAGATTATTTAAATGTAAATTAATTAATGAAAAGTCATTAAATGTTATTACGCAACATTGCATCATGTTAAGCAAGAAATATGCAAACATACAAATGCATTGTTACCTAGGCTGGTAAACATTAGACAGAGAAAACTGTCGATGGCCGTATTCATAGAATAAAAAACGAGGATATAAATAAGATATATTATAAAGCGAAAGACAATCTTTGTATGGACCGTACAGAGCTTCTCCGTAAGGTTAAGCCATTTGTAATTAATTTTGCAGCGATATTTACGTGACGTATTGTCAATCTACCGAAGCTGTAAAATCTTGAGTGCCGTATCAGATTAAAATTTGAAGGAAATGATTTCGTAAACCCGACACCTATTTCACATTTCCGAATTTGAACTACTCGCCCCTTCCTATGTTGCTTGGCAGCGAGAACGATTTGAGTGCTAGAATATTATAACCCCAGCGGTGCTCCCAATCGAGTGCCCTTGATACTGTCTACACCGAATCCGCAATTCGAACGACTTGAAGCCGTACATAAGCGAGTTGCTAGGTAACTATTTGTGTTCGACACCAAACGTCTTCAACGTCATTGCGCGTCGAGTTGCACCGATAACGGAAGCACAACTATGATGTAGGTGTGTTGCTCAGCAGCGATCTGCTAACGACGCCTGATGTCGCGAAATCTAGTTTTAGTGAGTGGCATCGTCATCTTAACTATCCATCCCAGTTTACCGCCGAAACGAATTACGTACACGACCGCAAACTCAAGCGATGCGATCGTGCCCAGGTCTCGAAGTTTCACTAAAACTACCGCGTTTCGAGTTGACAGGAAAACAGAACTCGATGACAGTGCATCGCGTCGCGACGAAGTAAATCAGACTACCGTCTTTTCCCACACGACGACTGATCTTTTTGTACGGTAAATTACAATGTTTAATCAATCTGATTTTAAGTAACTGACAGTTAAAAATTATAATATATCCAAATAGAAAAATTAATAAAAAGTAAAATCACTGTAAGATTTGAATTACAGACTACAAAGTTGTATTAATACTGTGACGTTTCCTGCAAAACCGTAATAATAGTGCGAAACGCGATTAAAAGGAATTACGGCCATTCACGTATATTCGCAGTATTCATACTTCCGCAACCTTAGTAATTAAGACATTAATACAGACAAAATTAACTTTAAGTGTGCTTCAAACAAATACCGGGCGGGAGTGTTAAGTTCAAATTATCGTTTTAGTTATTTTTACCGTATGAATATTGTTTTAATTTTTCCGTTCTATTTTAATAAATTTTTTGTAAATAATATTATTCTAATTATTGCCGCCGACCTTTAATCGGATTTAAGAAACCAAATAATTATAAAATAAGTATCACAAGGATTCGTTTCATAACCGAAGTTGAAACTGCGTCATTTAGGCAAATGACGTCAACCAATAAATAACTATTCCCCAAGAACACCGATCTGAAAATAAGGTAACCGAAGCTACCCGACTCACATAGACCTGAAGAAGAACTCCAGACCAACCTGATCCGCACGATAGAGTAAAAATATAAATTCTTTAGTTTTCGCATGTACTTAGTAAATTCTCTTTCTTGTTCCCACTTACTGGGTTACTTTGTTTTAAACTTCGGCCGTTTTATCCAAGTTAGGCGTCTTGTTTGATGCTTTAGTGTTCGCATTTGTTTTGGATAAGAGAGCTTCAAAAAGTTTTTCATTTTTTGAGCTATCTATTGCATCTCTCTATGCAGACCTTGAAAATTTTGAATCGTTCTGTTGTATATGAATTTTTGAATATACTATATAATTACACACGTACAGTTTTTCGCTGTCTAATACTACAAGCGATCCAATGTTGTTGTTACAGAGAGACCCTAACGTATAGCACTGGGACACTAACTCTCTAACTTGAACTTTTGTAAAGTTCATATTTTTAGCTCCATTTGAAGTACAGTCGTAACAACGCTTTACTATAGCTGCTTCTAACTCTGGTGGGGACCATAAATAACATACATAAATTGCAAGTGGAAACGCAAGATGTGTACGCCAATTTGGACCATGAGTTTGAATTTGAGTGTATAGCACGGACAATATGCAGCATCAATGGTTTGTGAAATTCTGAAAAATAAGGCACCTTCACTTATACGACTGTGAAACGCAGTACTATTAAAAACTGAAGCTGTAACATGAAAATCTCGTTTGATATCGATAAACGGGCATGCCAACTGCTTCTTCTAAATGACCTTATAAAACAAATCAAATTTTGTATATAAACAAATACGCATAAAATTTAGCCTTGCGTTTTTAATGGATTTTATACCGCTTTGTGATAAGAGTAAACTTTAAGAAAACAATGAAAAGGGAAACGAATTAATTTTAAGTTTATAGTCTTCTATGGACCTTTAAATGTTTTATTTCGTTCGAGAAAATAAGAAAAGTTCGTGTAAAATTTATTGGAGCGTGGACAGTCATGGTGCCGTTGAGTAACAAAAATAATGAAAATTGTATTTAACAATTCATTATTCAGTTTAGGTTTAATACATTAAAATAAAAGATGAAGCTCCTATAATTGTTCGTTAGAACTAACACGAAACATGGACAAATCAATAAATAGGAAATAATCGTTAACCGTCGTTTTGTATCTAAGAACTTCTAAAACTTGGATCAAATACGCCCCGTTTACGACGGCGCGGTGCGGCCGTATACACGTTTTTAGATTAAAAATATAATATTCCCCTTTAGGCGCCTTTATATACGACGTAGCCCCTAAAGATTCTAAAATGTTCGTCCAAATTGTTAAACCACCCTTTGGTCGTTCATTAATACTACACGCATCGAGGGACGTCTGATTGAAAGGGTAAAACGGCGAAGCGACCCTAGGCGACAATTTTTTAAAAGCAATAGCCGACTATTCTTCCAAAACGCTTCATTTGTTAGTTTTTTAGAAAATAAAAATATGCCTCTCAGGGACACCCGTTTCTATTATAAATAAAATACAAATAATCAAAATCAACTACACAAATCAAAATCTAATTTTTATTTATCTTTCAGGGATTAATTACTTCGTTTACCTTTCCAATCGACGCGCAGCTGTGAAACCCTAGATTTTTTATTGATACGCACTAAAATTTGCATTCTTAAGATATTTATAACAGGAATAAACTTAAGACTCATTGTACAACTACTTAATCTTCAGTTTATATTTGTTTAATTAAGACAACAATGAAATGGTTTAATTAATCGTTAAAAACTCCAGTCTAATCAATTTATTTATTTGCGAATTACAGGTTACATAATTAGTGAAAGATTAATTGATTACAATTAAATTTGGTAATTTGTTATGTAATTTAATCGATGATCTCGGTTAAGTTATCCTTATCAACCATTAATCCGTTTAATTTAGAAATGTAAGGCATAAATCCATAATTTTCAAATAAATACATTGCTTAATGAATGAACCATTAGAATTCATCAAATATTTTTGATTAATTTATATAATCTATCAATGTAATTACATTCGATTGAATTAGTTATTAAAACATAAACGTATTAGAAACTATTTTAGCCAATTTATCCACTTCTTTACGCCCTATGCATTTCCCAGAAGTTCAAATTCGATTCTTTTAGTAGTTTTCACTAATAATAACCTCAATTTTTAACAATATAAACTGACTAGATTTAAGATTTTATTCTTGAATTAATTTGATTTCATTCACGTTTCATTGCATTAAGCGCTAGGTGACTCTAGTGGTATTAAAATTCATCTCTGAGAACAACCGTTGACTTTTCTAGGCGTCAGGCCATTAATTTTCACTTTGAAATACGTCTTAGGATAGTAACAAGTGTATATTAATTACACATCTCATTTAAATGCATTTATTTCATAAGGATGCTTTAGTTTATGAACTAGAAAAAACGGCACCATTTTTTAATACTTGGTTTAAATATAAATCAGTAATGGCATATTCCTATCGTCGGCTACTTCGTTTGGCAGCTATAAACAATTATAATAAATTGATTTATTAAGTAATTTGGTTACGTAATCTTTGTTTGGTTTTAGAATTGAGAACTGAGACAAACTAGTTCGAATTGTATTAATCTTTATCAACCAGTTCAGGGTTAACACCCTTCCGAATAACGGATTCTAATATTTACAATTCTTTTCTTTACCTGCAGAGAAATTTTGCATAATCTGTCTAGTCAAAATGTTTACGTTAGTCACCCTAGCGATCTCGCCAATATTATTTAATTAAAGACTTTATTATATTCCACCAAGTAAGAACAAATCTTTACGATCTGTACATTTATTGAAAATTCAATTTAAATACAATAATAAATCAACAATATTCACATTTAAATAGTAAAATACACAAATCTGAAAGAACACATTTAATATTTACAAACCCTTCAATCGGTTCTCTCTTTGCAAGATAATGACAGGTAGTAAACAAGAATTTACTGCAATTCTATTAAGGTGCATCAGAGAAAGACCTTCTGGTTCTTTAAAAGTATTTATTCAAAATTAAAACACAATTTTAAAAATTAAAATAATTAATATAAAGCACTTTTGCTTTTATTTGTTCGTTGAACGTTTAAGATGATTTGATAAATACACTTACGGTTTAAATTTTCGTTTATATTTTCTTCGATTTTAAATTCTTAGACTTCTATCTGGCTATTCAAATTCCAGCTGTTTTTAAAAAGGATTTACGTGCCTTATAAATATCCGATTCAAACTTGCGGTCTTCTCTTAAGTTGCGCTTATGACAATTGGATTTTATTCTCCTGTTTACCTTAGGAAAATTTAATTTACGTTGATATGTAAACTTCAGAGCTTACTAATTCCACGATCTACACAAATGGGGCACAAAGTAAGATCATTTACATTTCTAACTTCAACTGATCTTAAAACTTGTTTTCGCTTAATTAATTCACCAACCATACTCACTGGCACAAGAAGAGATAAGATAAAATGAAATTGTGTCCTCATGTCTTTTGTTAACATTCGGACATCCCACTCTTGTATTTTATATCCAATCGGCTACCTCCAAATTTCACAATTTTGGTTTCATGCTTGAAATAGCGAACGCTAAATTTCTGTTCAAATCGTGTTTTTTTCCTTAGCACTTTACGGCTTAAATCCTGGTTGCTCTTCATTGACGTTGGCAAATAGTGCTTCCCTTTGGCGGGATCTTGCCCTGAGAGATTTTATATAAAACGTTTCATTGCATAATTCTATTTTACATCCTAATGCTTTGAAGTTTTATTTTTTTACACAAATTTTAAAACTCACTCGCGATTTGTTTATTACGGGCGCTTTTAACCTTATAAAATTATAAATCTTTAAAATCTGTGAAACTTAGTTTAAAACTTAATATTGATGGTTATTTTATATTAAGGCAAGCTTATTTAGAAATTTCATTAAATGATAGTTTATTTAAATTTCGAATGTTGGAACAACGTAATTGTTTACTTATTAATTATGGTGCCTAACACTATCAATAACGGTTCGTCTTCCTTATCAGCTAACGTTGAAATATTAAATTTTAACTGATATCTTGTAAAAGGAGAGAGAATAAAGAGCACAAAGAATAGGAGAGCTTGTCAAAAGCGATGTATGAATTTAATGGAAGCAAAAGAAGTGTGAAAGGACAGAAAGGAATGGAGAAAAATATGGAATATGTGATAATAGAGATGGTAGGGTTGGAGGTAATAGTGGGATCGTGTGTAGTGGGAGTTGGGGTGAAGGGTAGCGGTAGCGATATAGGTGAGAGGAGATCGGTGGATGGGTGCGTGCAGTGGTTGAGAAGGTGGAGGCTCGGTATTGGGTTTTGCCTACCCCGCTAAGGGAATGATATGATTGGTAGTAGTAGTAGTAGAACTGACATTACATATTTTATTCCACTTCATTTGGCAAAAATAACATTAATAATGTGATCCTGCACTGAACCGAAATTTACGCCATTGCTCATTAACAATAATTAAAACTCTAATTAACATAAGCAAATATTTCAGTACTTTAAAAAATTAAATTCAGAAAAATATTTCCTTAAAACTGCATTCATAAAAATGAACAATTGCATTTTCAAAGGATTTATAAAACTAAAATACAGACAGCAAAATCATTTTATTAGTTAGATACATATATCAATGTAAATCTTGAGATCCATTTAAATGGTCATGCCGAGACAAACTAACTTTTATAAAATAGGGATTTGAACAAGACTTGACAAAATGTTATTAAACAGTGAAGCGTAGTTACGTGATTAGTAAAGACACGTTTTACAAATCGATTGACATAGAAACGCCAAAGGTTATAAAAGGCTTAATTTCTACAAACCCGATGTCGTATGGTATCCAGTAGTTTGGTTTTAACCAAGTCTTTTAGTGATGACCGGTCCTAAGAGCAAAAGTATTGCATCGAACGTATAAACGAAAACAGTTGCTAAAAATTCTTCGCTTTATCTATTAAAGAAGCATAATAGAGTCCAGCCTAGACCTTTCGAAGTTCAAGCCACACATAATCCAATCCTAGGCCCATTTGAAGTAAAATTTAATTAATTACATTTAAGTGAAACAGCAATGCAAATAAATTCCTTGTTGCGAGCCCTTCCTTCAAAAAATCAAACAAATTCGAAGTAAAGTTGAAATTAACGTTTAAACAAAGATAGTGAGTGAATTGAAGTGTTGATTCACTCCTAAACTACAGATATTGATTAAATTGAAAATTTGTAAACTTGTCTTTATTTGTATTATTTATTTCGTTTCACGCCTACTGTCCAGATTTCAATTACAATTCAAATTTCCCGCATATGCGCACTTCCTGAACGGCCGTGTTTGTATTGAAAGATGCATCTAAAAGGAATATCAAGTGTTCATATAAAAGAACAGATTCATAAAATATTCAAAAGTGTAGTGTCATAAAATTTTGTATTTCAATAAAGTTTAGTTCGTCTTAAATTCATTTTTTATCAAATAAAAGTTTCACGTAGCATTCTCAACACCTACAACTATTTAATAAATATCATTAAAGTTAACAGAGTCTGAAACTTTTAACTGTTTTATTTTATGCATTTGATTTTAATTTTTCAGTGTATGAAATTTTATTGTAATAAATGAATTGAATTTGTTATCTCTAGCCTTGTTTCGCAACCCACAAATATCAATACAAAAAAGTAAACGCATAAAGGTATATATGTATGTTTACAGTTAAGTACGGCTGCGTTTTCAGAGTTCATTGATACATTTGAAACAACGGGCATCAACTACCTGAGTTTTACTACTCAAAGTTAAAATTTTGTATTCTCTGTATTATTTATTTACAGGATAATACTACCAGCAGTAAATATTCAATAAATAAAAACCTAATTAAGCAACGCAGCAAACACTGTATTTAATTTTGTGTTACCATAAAATTAACTTCGTAATTTTCCTAATATTTCTTTATTTATTTGTGTTTAGCTGAGACTTCAGGATACTGAAGTTCTCTTGGCCCTCTTGGCTTCAAGTGCTATTATCATTTTGCCATATCCACTTGAGTTTTGCCCAATTTGACACATTGAAAGGGGACTTTTTATTTTACTTTCTTATCCGAGAAGAAAGTACGTTTTCTAAATTTTTCTCCAACATCGACAGAATTTGAAGCTGCATCTTTTGGGCGCAAAGGCAAACAAGCTAACAACTACACCAACCGAGACTGACTTTAACTTAGTTTAGCTTAATTCTTTTTGCATAAATTTTATCTAATTTCTGTAACGAAATGATGGACTGTTTAATTTCATCTTTTTCAAAACGTGATTCGAATCGTTATTTGTACTATTTAAATAGATCATATACAGCGTTAATATTGTTTGATGCGTATCTGCTAATTTTATTGGATATTTTTTCTACGCAACGAAAAATGTAAAACGATTACTGTGGCCACATTGATTCTTTTCTATCTCTGTCTTTGATTCAACTTATCAATTTAATTATCTATTGTTTATTAACAAACCTGCCCCGTTTATATAAATTGCTTCTCTAAACGTTGGTGCATTTGTCTTCAATCTTTTGGGGATGCGATTATCAAAATAAAAATACTAAGTCGCACCAACAAGTCTAAGGATACATAAAATTATACATATAAAAATTCTTAGACAAAGTAAATTAGCTATTAATGTTGTAATAGCACTTTTGGTTACATTGTTAACAATGATAGAAAACGAAATGTTTAAAATAATACGTGACCATCTAAATAGAAAGTACGTTTCAAATTTGCACGGAAAGTTTTAACAAGTCTACTGACGACATTTCTAAATTAAATTCTAATACAAGGTTTTCGTAAAACGACACGATTTATGTAAATTGACGTGAGAGCCCCAAGCAGCAGCTAACCGACAACCAAATTTAAATCCGTGGTTTAAATTCAAAATGCAAATCACCGTATTGGATAAACCAACAGTGTTACATAAACTGCCGACAGCCAAAATTATTCATCTTTCCTGATTAACCAGAATCGATGAAACGTCACAAAGTTACAGTACAATTATTTAGTAAAAAAGTTAATTTAGTCAAAAATACGATCACCAGACCATTGCCAAAAATTGATTAAAGAAGGGACACATCAAATTAATTTGTTACTCCTACGAACGTAGGGGGCTTGTGAAAAAAGCATCAAATCTTACAACAGTAAAGATAGCCTGCAATTCAAATAAATTAACTCAAGTTCGGGAGTGACGCGAAACGCGAAATTTTAAGATATTCAATTAAATATTTAATAAAATTGATTTATCTAAATGAAAGTGTAGAGTTCAAATATTCATTCAAAAATTCTTTTATTTAAAATTCAGATAAAAATTGCAGCTTAACACCTTTATCTAGATAATCTTACGTAATTCTTTTAGTATTAGAGTAAATCTTTTAATAAAAAGTATTTTATTTTCTGTAAATATATAAAATTTCCTTGCATACTGATAATATCTCAGCCGAAAGCTAAATACTTTCAATACCGTATAATTTAATCAATCGCATTAATTGTATTATGATATAATTTTTATTTAATATCTAATAAATAAATTTTAAACAGACATTTTGTATTTGTTCGATTTTAACTATAAATCCGTATCAGGTAAAAGGTAGATAACAGTACTCGTTATAAGTGTCATTTAAGCCGCAGGTTAGAGCTACCCCAAGTTAGTTAGCCTTTGACCCCAAATCAATAAATAGATAGTCGCTCGCTCAATCAAATAATTGTAATAAATCAAACACTTTCCTGTTAAATTAATTTTGAATGCCACTTGTTGAAAAAAGAATTGTCCGCAGCGCCCGGAATTTTCGTGAATGCAGGCCTTCCGTAAACATAGATATGTAAATGTTGTTTTTTTAATATCAAAGTTGTTGTTTACAAGTTCGAACATGTGCAATAAATAAATTTGTTTCTTTTCCTATAAATTAACTATAAAAATAAGTATTAATAGTAAAATTTTAGCTCATGTAAATCCATTCCACGTCATGACTGTAAAAGCCATTATTGTAAACATTCAGTGGAACTTTAACATGCATTGACACGCACTAAATTCTGAAGCTATCTGTATTATTCAAATTTTGATAGAAAGTAATTGCTTTTACTGAAATTTGTGATTCAAAGATGCACATTTCTTAAAGGTGTCCCTGATCTTTTTTGCAATATAAATGCAAATAAGAAAATTACGAAGTAGGTTGAAAACTATTGCACACATGCGCGAACTAAATGACCTTCAGAAGCGCGCCAGGTGGTTTGTGGAAATAACATTTCCCCTCAGTACGTATGCGCAGGTTTGATGTTGTTGCGTTCACCCAGTGTATTTCGAGAAGCGAAAGTATGGAGACGATGCTGTTGATAGATCTACTGTAAATCGATAGATAATAAAATTTCATGGTTACGAGTCTGGAAAAGCCGTAATTATTGATGAAACACGATGACTACCGCTGAAGATAAAAATCGTAAACTCGTCGAAGATTTGATTCAAAACTTGTTAGAGGCAGCCTGGCGCCAATAATCGTGCAACATGCCAACGCTCGTTCATAAACCTCGCGCGTATCTGGAGAGGCTCTACGAAACCTGAGGTTTGAACCCATTCCACGCCCTTCTCTTATTCTCTCAATCTTGCGTCTTGCGATTTTTATTTTTTCCTCTACTCAAGAAAGACCTCAAGGGTAATCATTACATTTCAGACGATGAGGTTAATGCAGCTGTCAAGTTACATGTTAGAAGAAATGTGTTAGTCTTAACGCTGATTATGTCTCTATTTGGTGCTCTTGAAGCCAAGTTCTCGTAAATGCAGACGAATGACATCTTGCGTTATCCTGTTGGAATTTCCAACCATCGGGGTATAAAGTGTGGACTGTTCGAAGTAAACAATCATTTAAAAGGTTGCAATACTTTCTGCTCTCCACAATTCCTTGGATAATACACAGTGGTGTTGAACCGCGTTGTGATATTACTCCCCAGACCAACGCCTTGGTGGGAAACTTTGAGACTTGCGCACTGTAATATTGACTTAACAAAATTTGTAAACGATGACTGCTTAACTGGAAACAACTTTCATTGGATATGAAGACATTTTCGAAATGTTCTTGTTGGAAATTTTGACAGAACACCATTCTTGGTAGCATGTGTGTAGGTGTCGTGGCAGGAATCTTTTTTGGTTATCTGGAAAGATAACCTTGCCGTTTGTATTCCTCGTTAGCTAATTTTCGAAAACCTAGGCGTGGATTTTGTCGCTCTAACGCAAACTGTCGCCGCGCATCTTACACGGCCTGCCAGAAACTGGCTTATGCTCCATCCCAATATTAACTTTTATTCTTTTAATTACTTCATAAACTGCAGTCTTTCCAGGTTCTGTTAAGTTCACCAGTGTTTTCACATTTCGAATTCCAATCCTATATAAATCTTCCACCAGTTCTCCTTTTTTCTAATTGTGACATAATTACAAAAACTTTCTGGATATTTACAACAAAGAATATTTGACATAATTATGAAATTTGTTCTTTTTGCTTGTTCACTAGCCAACTAGCATATCTAATATATTCAATTTATTAAACGTTCAGGCCGTAACATAAAAGATTATATTTAAAAATTAGAAAAATTAAAATTCCGAATACTTTCTAGACGGACTATACCAAAAGTTTAGAAACATGATTTTATGACTTATACAGAAAAGCTAGTGCAGGTGCAGGCATTGAATTCATAATATTAGTGATCCAACTTTTAAGCTATGTTAAGTTAACAAACGAGACACATAGACCGTATCTTTTTCTCAGAGGAAAAATCACTCGTTGTAAGGTAAAGCACTGAAGCACTGCAACTTAATGTTTTGTTTGAACGAACGAAGGATGGAGCTCCATTTCTGAAGATAACGTCGACAGAATATACATTTAACTGAAGAAGTAGTCAATTGATGTTCGATGACTCTCTATACCTCGTTCTAAAATTTTGATGATTTACCATCTCACTTTATAAAATATTAATTCGTATGAAAATATCAGACTAAATGCAAAAAAAGTCAGCATGCATCGCTTCCTGCTTGAAAATGTATGTAATACCTTAGAATATCGTTAACTTGCAATTTCTTAGATTCTCGAGCACATCTCTTTATGTTTGCACACGTGCGCTTTTAAACTCTCTGCAGGTAAATTGGTATTGTAACTTGAACAGAAACCGCATATAACTTCAACAACTGCGACTGATGTTCAGTCGCCATTTTTAAACAACACCGCTACCTGTTGTTGAAAGCAAACATCTCAATGTAAGGCTCCAAACTCAAAAAATATAACAATTTCCCTTTGTTTTGTGTGGATAATGCTCCAAAATATAAGCTTATCAAGCGGATTGGGGGTGGTGGCTTAGGAAATCAACATATCTAGCGATTAATGTAAAAAGATGAAACCAATGGTATTGAGGGAAAAACTTTTTACCTGCATTTTATCGGTCGCATCCTTGCCTGCAACGTACGCCGTTCAAATTACCAAAAGCTATGCCCACTATCTTATTTAAAAAAACTTTTTAGCTTCTAACGACATTATGCGTTATTCTTAATCTTATTTTCTTTAATTGAACATATAACCATTGTTTTTACAACTTGTATGGTAGAGAAATATGTTGAGTGCCATCTACCATTCAATAACAGCGCTAAACATTTTAGTCGCTAATTCAGTTTCAACTATGACCTGTGAACCTAAAATTCGATCTGCCAATTCATTCGGCGAGTAAGGGTATGGAATTACTGAAGCCATGTTCGTATTTACTGGAAAAGCTTTGTGCAAGATGAGTGTCGCATTTGCCAACAATTGTACACACACGCATTCGGATGTGAATTTCTCAAGAGAGTTTGAATCGTTTGAAGAAAAACAAAGTTAACTTTTGCGTCGTTTTATAGTTATGCATCAAGCTAGGATTCATAACAGCCATGGGCAGGGGTATTTAAAAGGAATTTTGATGATTGATTATTTTAAGAAAGGTAAAACAGTAATCGGAGAATAACATGAAAAACTCTTCCACCAACTGGATAAACAAATTGGCGAGAAAAGAGCCGCTTTATAAAAAACAATACACCTGCTCAAAAAAGTTTTATGGCGATGAGAAAACTGAGAGAACTGAAGAATGACATGTTGGAACATACCCCATTCACGAAATTTGGTTCCCTCTGACTTCCGCCTGCTTCCAAATCTCAAAGCATTCCTTGTTGATAAGTGTTTTTCGTCCATTGACGAACAAATCGTAGCGAAGTATTTTGCAGGCCTTGGGGAGTCACTTTAAGAATGGAAACTGGATGGAAATTTATTGCATCTCCATTCCGCAAACCGTTCAAACCACCCTGTATACGTCGACATACGTGGGCATGCGCTTTGTTTTCAAAAGTTCTTGGACATTAACTTAAAATATGATTAATTTATAGACGTCGAAGTGCTTATTAAATTAATAAAGCTGTATATTAATTGTAAAGTTACCTCTCAAAGCATGTGGGTTGCCTATTATATCGAGTGAAGGCGTTACATAATAAAACTTAGTTTCGTAAATGCGCTGCAATAAAAGTTTGTAACTGAATCTACCGTAAACAATTTCGCTAAATGATATAATGGATATAGGGTTTCAAAATTCGCAAAAATGCTCCATGCGACGCATTGAGGCATTTCTGAACATTCTTTTCAGATCCTATAAAACTGAACATTTTGAAGTGTTCAAAGCTGAACAAAATATGGTATTACTCAAAATTGGGTTACATTCACACATGTTGCTTAAATGGTGGTGTAAGAATTGTGATAGTCATATTCTCCATCAGTGCGAACTGCTGCGTCAAGGACTTGAATTTATAACATAAAAGGACAAGGTTGATAAATCAGTAATATTCATCATTTTTCAGGTAAAAGTATGAAGTCAGTTCAGACATTTCATATACATTTTTTAACATGTGTATTTTTTTATCAAGGTTTTAAAAACCGGAAAAGATTTAATCAAATTTACAGGTTTCATACGTTTAATCAAAAATCTGAATGAAAAGTGGCCTACTTTCAGTCATTATTTAAAAATACAAGTTTGTCTATTTGCATCCGTTTTCAATAAAACCCGACCGTTTTAATCGATTAGCCATAAAATTCAGTAACAAAGAGCGAATTCGAAATGAAAGGACCTAGGTCAAAACATACTGAAACTGTTTACATAAAAATATCCGTGTAAAGAACTTTGTAATTAAATAAAATGTGTAAGGCTAAAAACAAAATATTTTATTCAGATACTTACAATAAATTTTGAAAATGTACAAACTTCTCACATTTATAAACAATAGGTCAGCCCAATTTTTCCATTGGGAATTAATTTTAAAATACAGTTTTAAAAAGCGGCGGTAACATTATTCAAAAATGCGAGTTTCGTAAAATTTTCAGGACCTCGTTTGCATCGTCCTGTTCAACGATCACGTCGCGTGCACGACTGCAGAAGTTTGAAACGAAATTGTGGTGGATACGGATAGCGCACATGTATTAAGCACGCCTACTTTTGACTGTTGATACTAAGAATAAAAGTGCTTGTATAAAGTAATTAAAATCTTATTACTCGCTCATTGCGATATCTTTGTAGAAACCGCTAACCTAAGCAAATGAATTGTTCGTTAAAAATGTTTTAGTTCCAAGATATTTGTTAAACAATTCGGCGACTTGAAACAGATTCTCCCAAAATGAATTTTGCGTGTTTTATGATAATTACTAAGGTTAACAAATATATCGAAAGGACAAGTTCATTTACGGAATTCTTAATACAAATTTGCTTTTAATATGTGTCGTGTCTTAAATACAGGACGTGCATATATTTTTGTTTCCAAAAACCTTTTCATCCTTTCCAGTCTTTTGGTAAACATAGAATTTAACGATTCCTTACCATAACTACACTTTAGGCTTGTTATACACGGGCGTCGCATACGCGCTTTATTTTCTTAACTTTAAAAATCGATCCATTTTTTCTTTGCCGATTTTTGCGAAACTCCGTACGCCATTTTTGAATATTCACTTAACGGTGCTTTAGTTGTTTTTTGGCCGGAACCGATTTAAAATACAGGGTGTTTGAAAAAATAACTCCCTAGTTTTATGTATAAATTTGATGGTGAAATTAATTGAAATCTACATAAACGAGTACATACAATGAAAGAGATTTGTTACCCTACACACGTCGAGACGATTATTGCGTAGTCGTGCCTTTTAATTGATGTAATTATCAATAATTTTTAGTTAGTCGAGCGGTCCTATGTTTATATTATGTTTGTATTTATAACGGTAGTACTCTCTGTTTCTGGAGAATACAATGACACTTCTGGTTTACCTAAGAATTTTAGCTTAATCCCTCATATGTCTCGAACAAATACAACAATGTCAAGGTTAAAAAATATAGTTTATTTAAATAGAATAATATGTTAATTATGTTCAACAACAAAATTACGGCAAATAAATAAATATAATGATAAATTTGATTGTTAGAAATTAAAATTTTACTATCGATGTGATCAATTCTATAACGTCTATAATTATTGATTTACTATCTATTAATACATTTCAAGCATTTAGCTTGTATCATTTGATTAAATAAAGGTTTGCTTTTCTACCTGCTTTACTGCAAGGATTAGGATGTTAATGGTTGTTTACAACCGTTGTTTAAGCAAATCAAAATTAGCTTAATTACTACTAAATAAATTTCAAATTAACTGCCCTTTAATTTTATATCTAATTGACACTCGCGTTCGCGGCAATTAATTATTTTTTGAAAAACTAACCTTTCGTAGTCTTGGCTAACTGAAGTGGTTCGAACGTCCACTCTGGATTCGTGAAAATACTTGGATTAGTATTTTATTTTTTTTGAAATACGAACTTGTACAATTTCCCAACTCGTGGCAAATGTAGTATTTCTTTTACTGCGATTTCTTGCAGGGACTGCATATTCAAATTTCAGCCAATGTCTTTGAACTAAGGCATGTTTCTCGATTCTCACGTTGACTGTTTTTGAATTTACGTATTCGTGTCGTTCAGGGAGTTTCGGTACTTATTATTTACATTTATAGCTTTTGCGGCAAGTTTGTTAATTTAAGCAGTCTTTCGTGATGGTTACGTATTTTATATTGCCTGTCCATCTTGCTTTTAATAAATCTGCCGC
This sequence comes from Phrixothrix hirtus, assembly GCA_024586415.1. Classification (NCBI taxonomy): domain Eukaryota; kingdom Metazoa; phylum Arthropoda; class Insecta; order Coleoptera; family Phengodidae; genus Phrixothrix; species Phrixothrix hirtus. The sequence goes on from JAHWXV010334215.1 coordinate 18,283, forward strand.
TGGCTTACTAATTTTACAACTTATTCTAAGGGTTATAACTAATTTTACATTTGGATTAAAACACATTTACGATGTTTAAGAATTTTTGA
>JAHWXV010334228.1:0-28746 GCA_024586415.1 Phrixothrix hirtus
AAAGCACAGTAGCTGACAAAAATAAATTTAAGTAAATTGTATACTGATAAATGTATCTGTAGTTTGGGTTGCCTAACCAAATTTGATATTTAAATGTTTGCTATTTATTCTTTTGTTTTAATTAAATTTAAAATGGAAATTTCTATTTATCGTATTTTTAAAATCTTTTTTGCTAATTATTTTTACTGTAAAAGTAACAATATTAATTCAACTGTTTTTTAATAAAATCATGTTGTAAAATTTTAAATATATTGTTCTGTGTCAAGTATTCGTGTATCTAGGTCTGAGGAAAATTCTACCTTAATATATACTTGTGAATTTTATTTAATTATTTGAATTAAATGTCATCTGGTGGGGACCTATAAACTAAATAATTTAATAACGAATTTATATTTAGTCGATATCTGAACTATAAAGCTATTGTTCTGCCAAACTGGTCTTTGCTCCCTAGGCTATTAACAGATCCTTTAAAAATATGTTGGTTACCCAAAACTACAACCAGTTCGCGTTTTAATTAAAGTAAATTATTTAATTAAATCCATAATACTCAAATTTGGGAAAGTTATAAAAATATATGGTATAAAAACTCAAAACCTTAAATTTCGCAAAAAGTTTAATATTTCGAGAATGTTCACCCACCAAATGGTAATTTAAAAGCGTCAACCTTCAGCTTTAAGGCGCGCTATAATAATATATAGCCGGCCGCGACTGGTGTAGTGGTTAGCATGTTTATCTCTACACACAAGGGACGATCGAAGTCGGTAAATTTTTCAGCGAAGAAAAGTTTAAAAAACATGCTTTCTTCTCAGATAATGCGGTAAAATCGTAGGTCCCGTGTCAATGTGATGTTTGGCACCTTAAAAATCCCACTGGTGGTGGAACTCCTCCAGATTCGGAAGAATTCTAGTAGGCATGGCGAAATGACAGTTCTAGTCTAAGAGGGCCAAGGGAAATTCCGCATCCCGATCCCTCAGCCACAAAAACAAAACAAAACAAAATAATGGTATATAGCCTTACTAATAAAACCTCAGAAAACAGTAGTCACGATACCGTTCCAAAAGAAACAACTGAGGCACCGCATCCTTTTTGCCTTTCAGTCATAAAAATGCTGCTCAAGCTACCGAAATGACTTTTTCCACTTCGGAAGGAGGTGTTACTACCCAAAAAATTATACAAAGTAGTTTTAGGGGATTCAGAGTAACTGTTTCGATCTTAGTTGTTGAGAACGTAGTGGTGTAATGCCGGAAAACATTGAAAACGAGAAATTGAAGAAGGTATTAAACGTAAATCCCTTTAAGACGCAATAAGAATTGGTTGAAACACTTGATGTAACTCAACAAGCAATTTCCGTTCGCTTAAAGATACTGAAAGAATTTCGAAAGATGGCCGGGTCCAATATATGTCCAGTATCAAACATAAAGCTGTCACGATTTCGCATAGGTTTGCCCGCGTGAACTGTCGATATCTGCTGCTAAAATGTGTTGCTGCGTATTTAATAGAATATAAAAACCGTTATTTATTGTGGGCTGCTCAAACCCAACGAAACTGTTACTTCTGAGCATTACCAGCACGAAGCAAAGTATTCAATGGCGCACTTGAACAAGAGAGCCAAGTAATCTCTAGTTTGAGCTATGAAATTCTTCCTCACTCGGTTTATTTCCCAAATTTTTCCTCTTTGAAAGGTTCATCTGTTCCAATTACCGTGGCATCACTTGTTGATTCCCACTTCAAAATAGCATTAATTATTCTATCGACTATTTTCGGAAACGGGTTCACTAGTTGCTCGAAGTATAACAGAAGTATGCGGCAATAGTGAGAACTATTTCCAGGATTGACATATGGATGTATAAAGCACATCTAGTATATCAGATCACAAAGTTTTCATTACCCTCTAGTATGTTTTTAACGTCTTTAAAGCTCTTGGTGCTTTGCTTTAAACTGAATGTTTAATAATGTTACTTGTTTTAAGCAATTTTCTAGAGCACAATAACGTCAAATAATAAATCATATTAGTTTTATGCCCTATCGATAGAATTAATTCAAATAAAACAATATAAACCCTGTCACGCTATTTTTAGGTTACATTCAATTTTTATCTATTTTCATTTCTGGATATTAATCTCCTAAATGTAAATTAAAAATTCTGGTTTAATAGAATGAAATTGAAATTTTATTGGGTAACACAAACTTTAGTATTTACATACTACAAATATCAAAGTTACTTTTTGGTTGTATTAGAAGGTTGTATACTAATCACAGGTATACGTTTTGTAGATGACGTCCTGTGACCGGCACTTCATGAAATGTATTCTTCAAAATTTCACTTCATTTATAAATTTAAATGTGTAAATACCTCTTTTTGCATAAATTCGTTGCTATTAAAATTTTGATTTGTGTATACAACTCATCTACTATGAGGTAAGATTATTGGTTTTCTTTAAATTTATATAGCTCATACGCCGAGATTAGATTCATGGCGAAAGTCGGCCCTAACATTTGATATTTTATTTCAAGTAGTAATCAAACTTTTATATGACAATTCATGTGCTGTCACCGCAAGGCAGCGCCTAGTTTGTTTGCGCTGAGACAAAGTCGACGCTATCGTCGTCTACCATTTTCTGCTTCCGAACGATTCAAATACAACTCCATCCTATCATGAAGCAAAAGTTATACGTAAATTCTCTGCTTTAAATTAACTACTTAACTAAATTTATCTTTTCGTTATGCTTTTCGATATTCTATAATTTGCTTGTCGAAACGCTTTCGTTTCTTAGATTTTGCATGCATGTCCGACATGTACAAACGCATTTATTTATACGAATCCCTGTTCTTGTATAATTTTAAAGTTGTGCAGGTAACTTATTTAATTCGTGACTTCGTTCACACATATAGCCCTCTAATGTTTCATGACCACGACCGTCACGTTTGTATTTTAAACTATTTCAATATTAGTGTTATTTATTAAATTTTCGATTAACGCTTGTTTAAATATGACTAAATGCATTGTTACATTTTGTAATAAGGTAAATCATAGTATTCCAGCTTACTAAATTTCTTTATTTATTTAACAATTTCAAAACCACCACGTTTTGACATCGTTTTGACTACTTTTGGGTGCACTTAAAACAAGGTTTCAGACGTCAATTAATATTAGGTATTACCACAAACGTTTATATTTTTAACACCGCACACGTAGTTGAAATACATGATTTCTTCAAATTCAACTTTGTTAATTACCGAGATTGCCTTCACACTTTCGATTAACATTTTGAATACCGTATGAATTTTTGCAACACGAAATTTAAAATATTTAAGTGTTTTAATACAAGTATATCACGTGTTATTTTTACTGTACATGTAAGGATGAAATAAATAATTTTTTTGTTTTCTACATTTCTTGTTTTATTGGAAATAACCAATTGTGTTCTCTTTCAGGAATTTAGATTATAAGTTCCAACGTTCTCTGCTGCGAACGACTGAGATGCTTTTACCGTATGCGTATCTTTATAGGTCGTGCTATAACTAAATTATCAGTTACATACAACAATGTGGGGCCTAAAGACGTTCAACAATTCAATAATTCGCCTTCGAAAATACGAAGCATATTCCGTGCCTTCAATTTAAGACTTCGATACATCCGACTATGCCCGAAATCATGAGAGTTTAGCTTGGTATACTTTTATTGCATGTCCACTAATTCTATAATTAACGTTCTATCCTGACAAATCTAAATATTTGAGTAACTGCTATAAACACCGTCTTATTTAATTTATTTAAAGCATCGATGAAATTTAGCTAGCGATACTGTTAATTTGTAAATGATATTGATACTCGCACATTTAGCGTTTTCGATTCACGGGTACTATGAGAGGACAGTCCGCAACTAATACATGTCATAACGCTCGACTAATTCAGTTCATACAAAGTTAATGTAAGTATGTGATTTATAACCTATAAAACACAACAACCTTGAATTCTAAGTTGTGTAACGTTTTGCTAACAACGAAATTTATTAACAATATAATTATTAATCAAGCAAAAATGAAAGAACAAGAAGTACACCGTAAGAACACGGTTATTATTTAATTTTACCGTTGCCAAATTTGCATTGGCCTTATGAGCTCCTTAACCTCGCGCCAAAAAGTGTGCATTGAGGCTATTTTCAAATGCACTCCAGTGTTTTTGACAGAAAACAATAGGGTACCATAAGCCCGAATATTCCTACTCCCTTTGCGAAAGCTGGAAAATTTTACTGAGTCGGGGTTGTGATAAAGGGGGTCGGCGAAGCGTACAAAAACGATCTGGCGATAACACTGCACTCTATTTCCAAACGAACATGCATACTTGAAAAGCGCGCACTGATAATCCCAATTGGACATTCCTCATTCACTTCGCCAACCTAAAACGCTATTTGTTACTGTGACGTGTCAAACAATTTGATTAATATTATATTATTTATGCTTGATTTTCCAACATTGATAACTTAAGCAGTAACTAAACCATACAGCATAAAACAAAGGTATTGGTTGCAGGTTCTGAATAAAAAAATAAGTTCACAAAATACATTAAAAGTCAACAATAATATACTTTAATTATCATTAGATATATGTACAACGCAATTGTTATCTCAGACCCGTAACACTTATAATATTTAAATTGTGATAGCATTTTCCCACTTTAACTGAAATTTATAACCATAAAATATGTTTTAAGATGGAAACCAGAAGAATACATTATTCGACAAATCAAATAATATTTCTATTGGGAGATCTCTCAATAATAAAACTATTTCAAGATTATAAGTAGTACAATTAGTTACAAGCTATAAGCTATAAGTGTAAATAATCAAAAGATGAAAGCAAGCCAAATGTAAATTCAAAGTTGATACAGATATTTAAAATTTAAAGCGTTATAGTAAAATATAACATTATCTCGGATTAAAATTTATTTTAATTTCATATTAATTAAAGAATTACAAATTTTAGCACAATAAGCAAATTTTCTTTTTAATTCAAAATACGCAAAAACTGTTAGGATGCGCTATACTTTATGGTAATACCTTAATTATTGATGAGTGAAATTAACAATTCGGGAAATAAAACGTAAAAGTGGTGAATGCCTAAAGTAACTTAATTTTTAAAAATATTAATGACTCAGAAAGGTTCGTGAATCGACAAAAATCTTTTATTTCTGTTAAATCTCACCGACTTCAGTGCGTTATTGCGTTACCCGCCAAAGAAGGGCGTCCCATCCTTTGCAATTTAAATTTTCACAAAGCGCTACAACTACCAGAATCGACTCACAGACTTCAAGAAAACAAATTTGAGCCCTTCAGATGCTATCTGACAACAGAGGGCAAACACGTATACAATAAGTAAAATCACTAAAAGTAAACCATTTCTAGTAGAGAACCTTCTATAATATAGAACGGCTCGCCATAATCCTGGACTTTTCACATCAGTATCACAAAATTTAAAACGATTAATCATCTTATACCTTACACACAAATAACACCACAGGTAACATACATCACCATAGAATTAAGTACTCGAAACAGAATATTCACAAAAGTGGAAAATTAACGGTTAAAGTATTCCAGTGTAGAATTATCAATTTAAGTATAAAATTTACAATTACAATGTTTACGAAATTTGTGGTACTTTTTCTGTGCCTGCTGGAATTTAGCCGAACCTGGAGGTGTTCCGAAAAAAGGTATATTTTAAATTCTTACTCAAATGTAGCTTAGTCACCTAAGCCCACAATTACTTATTGTTCCCTATTTTGTTTTGATCCCATTTCTTAAGCTTATTTAATATGCATTGAGCTAATTTTTATAATTACAGCTCACGCTAAATTCAGATTAGGATGAAAATATTTAGATAAGATATTAATGATTCAGTATTTAATTTCTAGATTATCTTACTCAAACTTCAGGATTTCTTTCACCAATTCCTGACTTACTAAGCAAGACTAACAATCGGTTTTATTAGATAAATTTACACTCGGTCAGCTATAGCTGATTTTGCGGTATTGAGTAACTATAAAATGTTTAATAGACAACTAAGCAGAGCTTACCAAAATCAAAGATAAAATATATTGGGTTACAAGTATAAATGCCTTTTAGTCGACGTGTTTAAAGTTCTTGAAAAAACATAATAATCATTCCAAAACTGTTCTAAAACGAAAGTAACATTTTGGTAGAATATATTATGCAATCAATAAACAGGCATTTACAACCACTGAGTTTATCAAGATAGTAATGACATTCAAGTATAAAAAAAACGAATCGATTGTCTATATTATTCGTATATTACATGTAGGAATTGTTCCTTTCATCCACATATTCTACGTGTTGAGTTTCAATGGTTTTTATTGCATCTTATAATCTCTATTTTAAGGATTTTTTATTATCTGCTGTTTGAGATATTCCCGAAAAACAAACCCCATTTGGATAATTGCTTCAGCAGAATATGCTGAGCAACTACTGTTCATTATGAACAATTGGACACCATTAAAATGTTTCATAAAGGAAGGAAATCAATATTCTGATTTATAGTGTCCTCAAAAAAGCAAAAAAGCAAATATCTTATTCTTTTTAACATACTGATTGATAGACATTTAAAAATTTGTATTTGTATCACAACAATATTTGTTATTTTGCAATGAAACCGCATTGTTTTTACAAAATTGTGACATTTCTGTAAAATGAATATCTTCACTAATTTCTTGCCTACTCATAAATATTATTTCCGAAAAATTTATTTATAAGGCCTAATTTTATTTTTTGTAAATCTTGTGCTAAAATTAACCTCGTCTGCATTTTTCGCAGAGGGCATTGGACAATTTGATCATGCTAAAAATCTACATTGGCTTTATATTGTATTTTTTTGTAAACCGACCTAGTTTACTTTTCGTCCCTAACCTACGTGCATTTTATAATTTTCTCACCATGGATCAAATAACTTCAACATTCGAAAATCTTTGGTGAAATTTATTTATTACTTACGACGTCACCATCTAAACGGACGATAAGATTAAACTACAGTTAAAGTCAGCAAACCCGTCTACTGCAGGGCCACCAGATGAGCGGACAAAAAGTGTGTCAACCAAAAAGTACCGTGACCGATACTTGTGGATTGAAGTTAAAAATAACGGAATCGTTCGGTACAGGTACCGCTAGCTCATACAAGCACCTAGCGCCTAGATAATAGGAAGAGTCACGAGATAGAATCAGGTTCCATATAATGGTGCTGAGAGTTTCTAAACGGGAAGATAAAAAGGAACAACTACAAGCCATATTTCCAAAACTTATCTGACCTATGTAAAACCTGCAGCGTCATAGTAACAGTTAACAATGCAACATCTTTACAAACAAGAGGCGTTTGGGTTATCCAGATGATAACTAACCAGGTGGTTGTTACTACGTTTCTACAAAAATATTTGAAGGTGCTTGATAGCAATTCAATCACTAATAAGCAAATGTTATACAAAATTACTTGAAGGGTTAAAATTTTCTGGGAAGTCAAAAATATTGTAACGTTCCTCTCAAACGCTATAAAGTAACGAGAAAAACACAAATAAAGAATTGACACAATTCTACGCATTTTTCACGTTAGAATTAAAAAACCAGAAGTGCAACTATTAGGACAGTTAATTAAGACATTTTTAAAAAGATAGAAAAAGCTTTAAGAGTGAAGTAAAAGTGCGCGGAAGCAATAATTAATTTAAGTCGTTTTTAAAAAGTTAATCTTGTTTTCTTTTTCTTAAACATATTATAATAAACAAACAAATATTAGAATTAAGTAAATCAAATACAGTAGTCAAATTGATAAACATTAAGAAATATAATGCAATATTACGAAATTCCGATATACAAAATTTACGTTGCAGTGCATGCTATTAAATTTGACAACATCACCAAGACCGATTAGACAAACGCAAAAAGTGCGACAATACTTCAAATTTAATCAAACAAAGGCGAGGTAGTTGTTGTATTCGCCGAATAAAGACAAATAGGCACAAAACAGTATAAATAGTCTGATTTTAAACTGTAAAAGATATTTCGTCTCCGCCATTCACTCTAGAACTTAATCTACCTACACATAGACATACATAGACATACATTGTCTTAGTGATGCGTTACAAACATAACTATCTCAAAACCGGATCCGCCGTTTTACTTGGCCGAGGTGATGACATCCATAACATGAGGATATTGTGCGCAACAAACTGTTCAGAGAACCAACGCTATGCCGTACTTAACTGAAGTTGCTTGTGTAATGGATCAACTGCGACACGAAATTCTGTCACGTATATTTATCCTATGTTGCCTATGCAGCGAGGATATTTTACGCATTCAACCGAATAAGAAAGCAACGCTACATCGTACCTGACCGAAGTTGTGTGCGTAGGGGATCAATTGCGACGCTCAGCACAGCGATGTCTCTCTTATCCTGTGTTGCCCGTGCAGCGAGGATATTGTGCGTATTCGATCAACACAAAAATACCGACGCCGCAACGTGCCGAACTGTTGTTGCCTGGTTATGAGTTTTGTATGATGTCAGAGTACACCGCGAGGTCAATGACGCTTCGCGTTGTCTGTGTAACGGAAGCGACGCAACTAGAACTTACAACCTACAGTCGAATGAAATGCCTGGACCATAAAATATAAATACTTGTGGTATCTCAAGAAGGCCGGTATCGTTCCACGATATGCGAAGCCGCATATTGAAAACTATCTAGCACCGATGTATTTGTCTCAAAATATAAATAATTTTATCGACACTTTTGTAAAATATTACCTGAACATAATCTTCTAAATAGTTCTTTTATTTATTTGGTTGAATACATTTTCTGTTAAAGATTTAATCTTGATGAACAAAAGGTTGGAGCAGTTAACTAAAATGACGTCGCCGCCAGATTGACTGCCATTCCGGATCGCTGAACAAACGAGCAGAGTGCCTTAGAAGATACTACCGTTACCTGCCGACGCGGTCATCGCGACCGAGCAACCCTGGATATATTAAATATAAATCTTTTTCCTGCAAACTTAATAGGCAACACCGAAACGTCACAATATAACTTTGTCTTGTGCGTTCATCTTTGGATACACTGTATATTATCGGCTACTACCAGGTTTCAATTTAATTATTTATCAAAAATGATGATCTTACTATTGGGTTGAATTAAGAGGTCGTCCAGTCAAATTAGACCGAAAGCAAGTAAACAGCAGAAATGTTTCGTGTACAAACTTTTGATGTTATCAGGAATTAAAATCCGGGGAATTCGCACCCGATCGGGAGTAAAATATATATTTTACTAAAACTCACCTTCATCAACCTCTTGATGATAGTATTATATTCTTTTCAGACATTGGGTACTGTTTCAATTCACCTTTATAGTAGCTGCGTGGGTTATTTTAGTCAAAAACCCCTGTGACCTCTGATTATTTGCTACCGTTCTATTTAGAAAGTCAGGTATCGTAACTAATTTTCAGTAGGAGATTTTCGGCGCAGACTCCGATATGTGTATTTAATTCTTATTTCATTATTATTTATATTCATTACAAAGAACTTTGTCTCAATTCATTGTTATATTTAGGCAACGCACCGCATATTATTCATGTATTTACATTTGGCGGCGCTAACTAGAATGAAACTTGTTTGTAATAAACATTTACGAGCACTTGTATTCTTATTTTGCGTGGCGCAAAAAGAACGCATGTTTTTGGAATGCGTAATACTTTGCAAGAGAGAGGTTGATGGCTTCCATGCTCCACCTGCTACGAGGTACAGAGAGTCTAGTTTCAGTAGCCATGGAGCGGCGGAATGTAGAGCACCGTACTTTTACCGTTGATCAGTTTTTTAGAAATAACGATTCTGTAATTTCTGTTCAATGTCTGTTTTAAAAATAGGAATCATTGGACTTTATTTTTTCGGAGAGAAAGGGGCTACTGAACAGTTACTTCTCAGCACTATGTTGGCGGATTACGCAACTTTTTGCTTCCACAACTTCGAAGACTCTAGGTCAACGTAGACGAAATATGGTTCCAACAAGATGGGGTCACAGCCCATATAGCAAGAGTTACGATGGAAGTTGTTCGGCAAATGCTTCGCACTACGAAGTTTCACAGTTTGATGACTTTCCTTGAACTTCATGCTCACCGGATTTGTCGACTTGTGACTATCTTTTGTGGGATTACCGCAAATTAAGCTCTACAAAGATTTCAAATTCCAATGGGTCCAGCTTTAGATGATGAGAAAACTCTTTAGATATTGATTAAAAAATCTTCAATGTTGCGAAAGCACCTTAAGTGCCTAATTCAAACACGCATTTTGAACAAATAAACGATTCGTCACTTATTGTTACTTATTTAACTATATTCACACCAAACGCATCGTAAATAAATGTCCCTTGTATTAGTTCCTATCGCAAAATAAGCCTAATTCAACTATTTAAAAATTCATTTGGGTTACATAAAGAAATACAACCTTCAAAAAAATAGAGACGCTAATAATAAAATTAGAGCACTGGAGAAAAGGCATAACAAAGTGGCTTTCCACCATAAAACGACGTACATTACATAGGTACACGACAACTTTGTCAAATTAAAAACCGTGAGAAGTTCCATAAACCAAGTTTTAATCTTGCTAGAAATCATGAGTATGAAACACTTCTGACGGTTTTAAAACTAAAAAAGTGCCAAATATGAAAAAACGCGTAAGGTGGCACTTGTGTAATTTTCCTAAATCAATTAAGAAGTCACGAATAATACAGCCTTTTACTCCGCGTGTATAATTGTACGAAAACTACGCAGATGAATCAAGATTAAAACTTATAATAGTTTAACGTAATTTCAAGTTACTCTAAATTGGCTGTTAAAGGAAAGTGAAGATTGTCGATAAAAACTTTATTATTTGCATTTTGCACGAGTTAGCCACTAATTATCTCTTGTGGATTCCTAGACGGTATGTAATGCCGATGAATTGTAGAAACAAATTGAATTTCCATACATGATTCAACTATAGAACAAAAATTTTATTACAGAAGATTGTTTAAATACCAAAACGATTTTAAAATTGATTAAGGCATTGAGTTCGAAATTATGTAAATTAATTTTAAATAATCAAACTTGCTATTATGCAGAGTGGCCTCAAAACGATAACATAATTAAATGTGGTCGAAACAGCAAATATGACAAGTTTTCATGTCATTTGCATAGGCTGGAAATTCGCCAAACCATCAAAGAAACATTATGTTGATATTCATTAATTTTTTGCATCTCACCTCGCTAGAAAAATGCGAAATACTGGCACTAAGTGCTTGACGGGGGTGATTTTTCGCAAAAGTGGGTAGAAACTCTCAGAATATTAGTTCGCAAAGCATTTGTTGACATTCTCCTGTAAACCTTAGATATTATATAGATACTACAAGATTTCCCCCTTAAAAGCTCAGCCGTATAAGAGCATATATTCTATACCAGGATTTTGAATAAAATTGACAAATACGTCTTATCCAACTAAACTAAATTCAAAAGTAAAGCTAATTATACAGATTGCTTAAATAACGTAGTAGCTCCAGTATATGCTCACACCTAGAGTTTTAACACACAAATTCTATTTATAAGACCAAATTAAACATAAGTTTGGTTGGTATTAAGGTTTGATCTTCAACACAAATTGAGAAAATGATAAAATATGAAGTTTTCGCCAAACTGTGGCTGACTTTTCTAGAGAGCAAATTTCCTAATAGAGGAAACGTTGTTAAGGTACTCTTAATGAATAATTATCGTAGATAAAACTTCAAGAATTGTTATTATAATGAGGATATATTTTAAAGTCCCTGTTGATGAACTGAAATGGCATGGCAATGATAAGATCTCGCGTGTAAAGTTTATCGAAAAGAAAAGGAATTGAAATGTTGATGAAGTACGACCAATACTTGCTGCTACAACTGACATCTAATATCGTGTAGGTATTTCTACTATTATAATTTCAAAATATTTTTAACGTTGATATATCGATGCGTGCAATCTTTAATACGAGGTGAATTCGTAAAGTAACTTAGTAACTTAAGACATTTGCCGTAATGTGAAACCAATTTTTGATATCATCGGCACTATCATAGCGCTGACCAACAAGAAACAAGTAAAAGTCGCTTAATGCTAAATGATCGTTAAACTGCCTCGCCCATCTTTTCACCATTTCATGTTTACGATAATTATCTGCTAGTCTCATATTCCTTGCATGAAAAATGAATAACAGACCGAATTTATTAGTTTGTAATGGGTCAAATCGGCATTAAGCCCTTGAATGCGATTCGAGATGTTCATTTTCAGAACTTACGTTGGTGCGCAGCAGCTAGGGACATGGGGTAGGTTCACAAAAAGCTACATAGTAGCGTTACTTAAGTTCAAAAACGTCAGTTGGGGTAATAGGTCAAAGTTTATCGGCGCCACTCCATTATTTACCTGGATTTATCGTACAGATTGAAGGAATGAAGACCGTAGTTTAAAATTCGTTAGAAAGCTGAATTTATGGGCTCTGCAATGACGCTAGCTACGCCGCCGTATTATACGAATCGCTGCATTTTCCAAATTAAAATTGGTTCTTACCTTTTAAGTTGTAATTAAACCGAAATAAAAGAGGATAACTATGGTACATAAGACCATAAACGAATGAATTTGGTGATTCGCCATATATATAAAATATGAAAATTTAAAGATTAAAATTGTTTGCAGATAGTATTTTAAAGTAATAATTATTAACATAACTAATAAATTAAGTTCCAGATGCAAAAGTAAGTTTTTACGAGCTTTCTCGTATATCAAATCGTGACACAAATTGAAATTCACCGTAAATAAATAAAATGGAATAATTAATTAATCTATGCAAATAATATCGGTAGGCAAGTCCATTAATTAATGTGTAAAATTAAATAAAATAACATTTGGAGGTTAGTTTAAGAATATTAAGTACATTGGTAATTTTAGTAATTCATTCACATACCTACAAATAGACAATTAAAATACAAAGTCAATGCAAGTTAAGTATGATAAAAATAAAACGGATAGGATATACAATTTCCATTTAAAAGAGAGCAGTTTAGTGATCATGGAAATATAAGGAACCCAGCTACGTGTATAAAATTTCTCACAAAATTGTGAAAATCATAAAGGTTAAGTAAACTTTCGAACCTCCTAGAAAATTGACCCTAAACATAAGATGTGACGATCTCACAGATAATTCAAATGGAAGTCCATGCCTAAATGAAAGGCGATTCTTTAATCAATAAGTCCACATCATAAAAGATAGACCAAATATTACAGATTTTTGTGGTCCAAAAATTTGCAAGTCAGCACTTTTCGGAAGCTTTTTGCTGATTTTAATTATTAAAATTTAACCAACAGTCTTAAGAACAGGTTGATACACGAACAAATAATTAAATTTTTTCTTGCAAAGTTGTTAAACAGTTGACTGTCTTCACTAAAACAATTTAGAAATTAAAATACAATAAAATCACTTAAGCATAAGTGAAGATAGTTTTCGAAATAAAGGGTGTTGAAAATTTAAGAAAAAATTTTATTTTAAATAATTTATGAACGGTCATTGCTAGGTTCTTGACATCTTTCAATTAATTTAAGTTAGTATAGAGCTATATTATTAGTGTAAAGTCAATCCTTATATGTCGCCAGTAGCATAGTTAGACGGGAGTTGGTCGGCGTTTTCTTTTCAAACTCTCCTAACAATGTACAAAAGGGCCTGTTAAATTGTTTGCTTACTACTAAGTTATTCTTACGAAAATAGCCGGTTACTATCACCAAAAATCAATAAAATAATGAATTCTGACACTAAATCAAGCAGATATTGAAAATGGCCACCTTGAAATAAAACACATCGTAAATTAATTGCAAAATTTTGAGAACCTAGCTTTGACCGTCCAAAATGTATTTGAAATAATCAAATTCTTTCTTATATTTTCAAGATCTTTTATGTCAGAAACTAAGCATTTCCGGACACATATTTATAGAAACTGTTTATCCTAAAACATCCTAAGAAATTGCGTCCTGACGTACTCAGGAAATACGCTATATTAGAGAGCATAGATCCTAAGCACGCAGAGGTATCCAAAGCACTCTAGTGGAAATATTTAAAAACATAGTCTCCTATAGATATAGTTGTTAGTTAATCGTACCTTATGTCCTTCAAGTCGGTCAAAATTTGGTATTTCTTGAACGAGTCAAATTTTAAGAAAAATTATAATTAAGTATAGGTTGATGAGCATATTACAAAACCTATTTGAGTTTCATAATGGCTTTCCTTTTAACATGAAATATATTATTTTAAAAGGTTTGTAACATTAGCAAATAACCTTACTAAACGTCAAAATTAAATAGAAAATTGAATAACTTTCATATTCAAACGTCAAAACGTTATTGTTAGCAACTAACACAAAATTGCCTAAATCAATTATTTTATTATTATAAAACGCGTTTCATAAGGTGCTTTATCATACCTCTTCTAATTTGAACTGGTGTGATACAACATGTCTTATAAAACTATTTTGTTAATGTTGTTAATTGCTATAATAAGGTCGCCACCTATGTTAGAGAAAAATTATAAGACCGCATATTTTGGGTTATAATAAATTTAATTTTCCCCACCCTTGCTTTGTCTAAAGCCAATGTTTGATCGAGAAAAGATTAATTTATCAAATAATTAAAAATTACGTATATTTACATAGCTAATTAATTTTTTTATGATGTGTGACGATTGTAAGAACACCTAAAAAATAGTTACTGTTGTAACTAAGCCAACGTTTCGGTTTTATTTAAACTGATAGAAGACATTAAAAATATTAAAGGTTAGAATTATTAATTAAAGAAATTATAGAAAATGCATAATGTAACAGGTAGGTACAAAGAAACTTGGAAGCTGAACAGAAACTTCTTACAACAGAACATTCTATCCCTTATACTGTTTGAGGTAGCAAAATAGGGTTGAAAGCTTTAATGTTTGAGAACCGCAGATACACTGTACAGTACCGCCAAGATTTTAGTTTACCTTTTGAATTTGGAATTTCTTACAACTTACAACTTGAATATAAAAAAGCAGCAGAAATCGAAAATAGAAATTATTTTTACGAATTCTGCCCAAAATGTCCTCCTCCACTTCTGATCCATGCGGCAGCTGTATTGCCTGCAAAAATCTTGTTTCAAAACTCTGAAGGTATCTTTAAATTGTTGACAAAGAATCACTACATTTGAAATTTTATCAACGTACAGGAAAAAGCCATTTTTTAGATTAGGAATAGTTGCATCTAATTTAGCATTTTTTCATTAATTTAATTCAAAATTCCCAATTTAATATTATTTACATTTTTAAAAATTCTCTATTGAGTATTCGTAATTGTATTTGGATATTACTTATTATTTTACATACAGTTTTGATTTTTGTCGTTAGATGGCATACGATTATTGATTTTTGTAAAGTTCCTAGCTATACTAAAGTGCCGAGATTCATTAAGCATGTGCATTAGCATGTTTTTCCCGAAATAGTGATTTAACCTATTTTGTAATGTGTAAAATGAAGTTGCACCATAGGATAAAGACAAATTTAGTTAAATTTTATAAATGGACTACCAGAATTACAACCACAAAATAAGTATTTTCATTAATTTTTGTGAATTTAGATTTCGAGGTTAAATGTTGCTGTAAAATGGTAATATATTAGCAGTACTATCTAGAGACTTTAGATTTTTGCGCTTTCGACTTCGATTACAAATCAATGCTAGCAATTGGGCTTGCCTTTTGCCTAAGCTATCTATAAGTGTGGCTGTTTCAACATTTATCAATGGTTCTAATATGGTTTTCCTATACAGCTTAAGTGAAGATTAAGTTAATTATTGCAATGGATTTCATTAATATTCCTTTCTACGCAATTTATACTTGTGGATAACGTATTATACTGATATAGAAATACATTATTTACGCCTAATTATTCAATTATTCAGTATTCAGCATGCCACTAGTCATGGGGTATGTAACCGTATTGGTTTTTCTACAACGCCTATTTAGCATGTACTACAATAACTCATCGTCTTAAGAACTTTAGTTAAAAATTTAATTTGAGCTTCTGTTTTGACTTTGCTGTCAATTCATTAAATTTAATTATTTGCACTTTAATCAAAGTAATATTTTTACAGCAGTCATTGGTTGTATACAAAGAACAGCTAACACTTAAGATTAGCATAAATAATATTTAAACAAATAGTATTTGAACTTGACATTTAATTTGCTTATAGTTACAATTAAATAATGAATTGTAGTTTTGCAGCTCATTTTTTATATAATTGATTAATTTTGACATTGCTCTCTGCCTAACTGCATTACTCAGTCAACTTTAAAATTTAGTATCACGCAGTAATTTTCGTAACTTGTTAAGGCATTACAATAATTGTTATTTAAAAATTTTTTATTCCATTGTAACCGTCTACTCGCCAGGTTCTTTTAGAAATGTTTGCTTGGGTTTTGATTTATTAAACCATATCGTGGGCTTCGAACCAGAAGGGCGTATCAACTATTTCAATAATTTAACAAGGAACCAAGAAAGTCGTTTAAAATTTAGTTTTGTAATAAAATTCGATAAATTTACCGAATATGTTACCGTGAGTGATGAAGATGATGCTTATAAAAAATAATAGGTTTTTGTGGCAGATGGTTCCAAGCAATGAATCTGGTCAAAATCTGAATTTTTAGAAAATTGGTTGATACGCTCTTCTGCTTCGTAGCTCCGATGTTATCCAACAAGATTTACGAAAACGTAGTATTTAGGAACATTTTATTTCCAACATGTTTATTTAAACCATTGTAGTTCTTCTGCTTCAAAGAAACTTTAAACACTTTATTTAGTGATTTTAAAATGACCGTTTCTCAATTTTTATAAAATCAATTATGCAAACAATAAATTATAAATTTTAAGTAAATTTGAAAAAAAAACTGTTATTAAACTTTTTTATCTTGTTTATTTTTTAATCAATTTTTAAATATTATATAGTGTTATTGTATTCTAATTGCTTTTAACACGTCAACTTATTTTGGCTACGGAGCTTTCTATTTAACTCGCATTTATTTAACACTAACTTTTAATTACAGATATACGAGGTAAATTCATCAAGTTCCTAACGCACCTATAAGTTTCCGTTGTTTTTTAATTGTGTAAAGCGTTAGCTGTCTTGAAAATTGACTCTTGTTATTCGAGATCTAAGAAGAAGCCTTATCGTTCTATTGTTTTTCCCTTTACGTAGTACCCAATTATGTATACATATATATAGTTCCCAAACATCAAAGCATTTAACTTTATTTTGCTTAACGTCAAGAACTATAAGGAATAGATGATTAAGTTACAAGAATTTTATATTCAACACTTCATTACGCTCTGTATATGCTACACAAATTTCAAGTGCAGTAGAAACACAAAGTATATCTAGTTTCTTAAAATGGATTGTTAGCCAAAACGTCTTAAATTTTTTTTAAAGAACTGATCTATTGCTTTCAAAACCAATACAAATATCCTTCAACCACAATTCTGCATGAAAACAAATATCACACATTCAAGGGGTGGGGTCAGTTTGAAAAATGATTCCTCCGCCTCTGGTCACGCCTTGTGTAAAAACATTAACTGCAGTTAAGTATAAAGCTACCCAAGATAATGGGTTATACAAGGTGGTTCAAAAAAGTACGCCAAACTTAAAAAACATCTTCTGTGGGTAATCAACATAAGTACAAGTCGTAAAAGTTAAAAAGTACTGTAACAGTCTTTTTTTGAAGACCGACCGATTTTGCAAGTTGCATCTATTTTCACCTATTTTCACGCCGTTGATTGTCAGGTACGCTTTGGGTTGCCTAACTCCGTCTTTATTTATTTGCGTTCGCGAGTAGTGTTATCTGATCCCTTCGCGTGCCGAAGAGCATTGTGTGTTAGTTATTGGTCGAAGACGCACGTGCTTGGTTCCGTTCCGTTAATTACGACAACCTTTGTGGTTGATTCCTTTTTTCTTGGGATAAAATACCTATATTTTTAGGGTGAGTAGGCACCCCTTTGACTACGTGCAAGGTTGATTGATCAATTTCTGTTTATTTATTTTCTAGTGTTTTAAGTATAGATTTTCAAATGCCCGTCGGATTTGAGAATTCGCCGACATGCTGGTAACGTCGATTGCTTCTGAATGAGCCCGAAGCTCCGCTTTAGAGGGTTTTCTTTCGCCGTGGTCTACCTGCTGTCTCTCCTTACTGGAACCGCTCCTTTGTTCCGATTCTGCACGGCCCTAGTACGGCGAAAGACGCCCGTTTGGTAACTTCGAGGCGATGATCTCCAGATACCAAGGATATAATCCGTTTTTTTTCCTTTCTCTGAGAACTTCTACCATCCAGGTCAGTTTACATTAACTTTTCTACTGGCATCCGCCGAAGATGGTGTAAACTCATCACGATTCGGGACCTGCGAATTGCTTACTCGCGTTCCGAACATTTATTTGCTACAGTTTATTGTTTTGTGCTTTGGTAACTTAATTCTAATTAATCATTATAATTATTTAATTTTGTCTGTAAATTTTCTGCTAATAATTTTGAAACAGGAATTAATAATTGCTTTATAATAGTAAAATTCGTTCTTTAATGCAACGTTTAGTTATCGGCGCTCGACGTTGAATTTACTGCCCGAGCGCAGCAGCGAGCCGCACGTATGGCTGTAAGGCCTCCTAACATTAACGTACTTTAATACTTTTACTTATTGCTTTGAATACATTTTTATATGTTACGATTTATGTAAAGGTGTTCTTTGATGAACTAAATTTAATTAATTGCGTACAAATTTAAACATTTATTTATGTTTTATTTTAAAATCAAAGCACTGCAGTGAAGACCGCCAATGTAATTGATTTATTTGTCGATTCCTTTTTGTTGTAGATTCTTTGGTTGCAAATAGACGTTTTGCGTTCAATCTAAATTAGAATAATTAGGTTCACGAACACCTAATATTTTCTCCTTTTTCAAATCTGTATTATAAGTTTTGCTTTGACCGTGAACGTCTGTGAGATAACGAGGCTCGATACTAGAACTTTGCAACGCACATGTGTCATTATAGCTTGAGGTCCTCGCCATTTTTATATTTAATTGTATACCTTACTAGTCATTTTTACTATTCTGCTCTATTAAAAGATTTTTTATAAACTATCCTTCGCTGGATGTTCACTGTCATTTCTCGGAACGAAAATAAACTGATCTTATCCTTACCTTGTTTTTCTTTTAATTTATGCACTGTTGTATCATAATTAATTTCTCTTTCAGCTCATTCATAAATATTTTTGCTAATGGTTTTCTGCGTAACCTTAAGTGAGTGAAGCAGAGTACCTACGAGTAATTTTAAGTCCAACTTTTATCGCCGATTTAATCTACAACGCTTTCACGCTTGTGCGTAGCGATTGGCTTCAGCGTTTTTCAATTACAAGTGTGTGGCGCCCAATTTCTTTCCTTTATTTAGGTATTTTAGGTTGTTTCCTGTACCAGCTCGTACCAGTTTCGGGACCACTCGGCGCTCGTCAGCACTGAGTCCAGGATTTCCGCTAGCGACGCTGGGAGCGAAACTTGCACCGGCCAAACACAATTGTGTACTCGATGGTTATTCAAACCGTCTTCTTTTTGTAAGTAACTACTCCCCACGCCCTAGCCTCCGCGGCATTAGAGCCGGCCGGAGATTTTTCTTTTATTTTTTCCGCGAAGCGCGATCCTTCTAGTAAGGCCGTTTGCGCTTATTTATCCAACTTTAACGTGGCAGTAACTACTGAAGAAAAAGGAATGGGTACATTGATAATTCGTTGCATTCATAAATCTACAATGCACAGTTTAGCTAGTATTCTCAAAACAAATGTATTATCGGTAATTTGTCAGATGTAAACTCTGGTGGTCTCGATTGGTGCAATGGTTAACATGTTACCTCTGCATCCAAGAGACGCGAGTTTAAACCAGATCGAGGTCGGTAAATTTTTCGACGGAGAAAAATTTAAAAAGCTTGATTTCTTCGCGGGTAAGGCAGCAAAATCGTAGGTCCCGTGTCAATGTTATGTTTGGCACGTTAAAAATCCCTACTGGTGATGTAACTCCTCCAGATTTAGAAACATTTTTTTAGGCATAGCAAAATGACTATATAACTGTTCTAGTGCAAGAGGGCCAAAGGAATTTTCGCATCCCGAAGTCTCAGCCACAAACAAAGAAGCAGTTATAAACTATAGGTTTGTGGACAGATGCTTCAAATAAAAATAATGCAGACATTAATTTCATTTACAGCTTTTGCAATGGCATTGTCAAAGCTGTCGTGGAGAAATGCCGTTGACGTATCCGACGATGCGTTATCTTCCAAATTATTAAATATAAATCGGAGAATAATGACACGACTTGGTCAAACTAAAGGTGCAACATCTTCAATCACAAAGACAAAAGTTTTGTTGTAAACTCGAAACATTATTACCTACAAACTTATTTTTACATAATAGAAAACATTATCATTTATGGGCTCGTGATAACTCACACAACTATTGAGTCGCTTTCAACAGAGATTTTTAGAAAATATGTAGTGCGACATCATTGGGACCCACTTGATAAGGCCTTTTCGATAAACATTCATCTCACCTAGGATAGCCTGAAGTTTTTTAAAAATTACTCTCTACTTGTAGACGACATTCCACTGCTAGCCTAAAATAAATGTTTATATAACCAGATGGCGCTCTTCGCCATTTCTATCGTCTTGTATTGTATTAACTTGTCCATAATCATCGCGATCGATGGTTGGGTTTGAGGGATTTTTACGTATGGCTAACGCTAGACTGTTACATGTGAAATTTGAATGCTGCCATCAATATCTGCGGAACTCAAAGATGTTGAAGAGGCAGGTAGCAATTGTTATCTAGTTCCGTATGTGTTTTTCATTAGCAAGCCATAATTTTTCCAAATTGGAACCTTAACATCTCAAAGACTTTTTCTGATTCACCCTACATATGACTTACAGACAGCAATATTTACAGGAAGCATAGTACCATGTCAAACAGTTCAAGCAAAAGAAGCGTCCATATTTTACTGTGCTGCGCCTAAACTGGTAGACTAGAAGATTGTTATGGTGTACATATTTATTACTGATGAAAGTAGATAAAAACATGTAGCCAACCAATATTGATGAATCATGGTACTAGCTTTGCACTTTCAACAGTCAAACATAATGTTGATAGAAAATTTAGTGGACAAGCTGGAAAGCTGAAAGAGCTAGCGCTTATCTTTGGATAAAGGTAAAGTAGCATTTGTAGAAGTGTGGATAAATAGTTTAAAATAATTATCACATTTTTTGTTGAGTTCTCAGCCGAACAGGTATTTTATAATAAAAGTGTTATAATTGTATATGACCAAGACTACAACTGGACTAGACACGGTGTGTATATTTTATGTCCGTGAGTTGCAAATATATCAACAGAAGTTTATGGCGCAACAGCGCCCGAAGTGGAGCACGTTATTCTATTTTTTAATCGCGTTAATTCAGTTTTATCTATGCTAATTTGGGATTAATGATAGTGATTCGTGAAAACAAGCAAATCGTTTGTGTTTTAATCGTCAGTTAAGAGAAGTTAAAAGTTACAGAAAGCACGCTATGATGATATCTTGTGGTGATCAGAGACAAATAGGGGTTGTTTTGCTGTAGGTTTATTTGTTAATTCTCAAATCATACGAAAAAGGTCTAATTTATTTTTTGCCTTGCATTCGCATAGCCTGCTTATAAAATATA
Organism: Phrixothrix hirtus; assembly: GCA_024586415.1. Taxonomy (NCBI): domain Eukaryota; kingdom Metazoa; phylum Arthropoda; class Insecta; order Coleoptera; family Phengodidae; genus Phrixothrix; species Phrixothrix hirtus. Next base: position 21,825 of record JAHWXV010334228.1, read on the forward strand.
TTCACATTTTACATATTTACTTGCAGAAATACGCGTTGCATTGAAATAAAGAAAAGAGACAAAATTGACATGTTATCTATTTTAATTTAACTATAATTTTAATGGCGAAACACATCTGTTTTGCATAAATTACGATACGTGAAACACATTTATTTTAAGAATATATCTATATAAAATTAAAAACTCCATTTATGGAAAACAATGATCAAAAATAAATTAAATGAATGTTTTCGTTAATATCGTACCTAACTAGGCTAAAATCGCTTTTGCAAAGATTCAAAATTTATTGCATTATTCAAATATTTATATATAATATGGTGTAATATTAAATCCCCTTATAATATGTAAAAAAATATTATCTACATACCTGTGATAGTAACAGCTATTATCCTCCACAGAGAATATTAAAACAAATATAAATATCTAATCATAAGAACAACAATTCGTGAAGTTTTGTGAAGATTTACATAAACAGTTCATTAAAAAACGATATAATACGAAGACCGCGCGTTAACAGTCACTAAAATACTGACAAGTTTACTATTTTCCGGACTGTGAAAATGCCGGGAAATTTTAATAATTAATGTGAGTATCCTTGCTTGACCACAATAACGTGGGGGTTGAGTTGTCATAGTAATGCGTCGCCGCTTTGGGGAAACTTGACCATTCTATAATGCGCATTCTAATGGATATGTACATTCGTACATTACTATGGTACCAAGTCGTACCCCCCCTATAGAATATTTATTCTTTTAAGTCCTCCAAATCTATTGTAAAAATTAATCGAATATGGATTTACTATAGAATATTCTTAAACTTTTAATTAAATTTCATAGAGTAAATCATTTATTATCTATACATATCAATTTTTCTTGAACGATCGAAATATTCTTGATTAAAATTTTAGAAGCAATGCTTCATTTTAATGTTAGCTATTGTATGCTCTTTCTTTGAAGTCTTCCTTTACAAAATTGTAACCATGACGAATTGCGGCTTGTGCAATTCCAAATCAATTTTATTCAAAATTATTAGCATTAATAATTAATTTATGAATAGTATTGAAAATTATAGTTAAAATAAATATTCTTTATATGACTTCGTTAATTTCTAATATTTCGATTCCTTTAGTATTATCAATTATAAACATTTTATACTTTATTTAAATAATTGATTTTCCATTAGTTCTAATTGATTTAAATCCAAGATCGCCATATAGATAAATAATTAGTTTTAATATTTATATCTATAAAGGTACAGTTATTTAATTATTTTACTGTACTTGATTCGCTGATGAAGACAAAGATGAACAGAAGCACCTAGATTGGCAACACTGCTCTGTATTATTCTATATTGTGAGTTGTTGACTCGAATAACACCAACGTCAGCAACAGCTACGCATATAAGGTGCTACACATGTTCCTCGAATATTATTGTAAAGAACAAAGTATGCGGTTTAAAAATTAATCGCTACCATCCTCTTCAACGTAGTCCTTAGGTAGGTATGCACCGATCCTAGTGTTTCCAAAACTGCTAGAAAAGGAAAAAAGTGCTGGGGTTGTGACGTGACCGCCATGTGCGTGTGGCTGCAAACCGCAACACAATCAGCGAGGTATACGCGGGAGCAGTGTCATAATGGTAGGTCCAATTGTTTATCTGCCACCCCATAGAGAAACGAGTTCATTGTAGATAATTACATGAAAGTCAGCACCGACTTCGCGTTGCTTCTTACGTAGCGCCCTTTTTTTGACTTAATGATGCTATTGCTGTTTCGTTTCTTAACCATAATCATAAATCCCACTCCTCTCGCTAGTAACAATCCTTGAAATAAACTCTCATTTCTAATCGTACTCTTGACTAAACAGTTTGTAACATTTCGCTTTTATCTAAATTAAATAAAATTTCAACCTGAAAAATTCAATTGTAGGCAAAAGAACCGTCACTAGAAAACGAACTTTTAAGAAACGTACTGTATATATACTTCAAAAAATTATTATTATACATAAACGCTTCAATTATGCCAATAAAATACTTAGAAATTTAATTTAAGATAGTTAAGCAAATGTTGAAATGTCAACAACTAAGTTAAAGCCGTAATATAAACGCACCCAAGATTAAAATTACCGATCAAAGCAGTTAGGAACTAGAAAGTAAATTCCAATGACGTCCAATACTTTTGTACGGTCAAATCAGTATATAAAACCGACGAAATTCAACAAAAATTAACCATTTCTTGGTTAAACACATCGCAAATATCTAGGACAATAACCAGCAGATTCCTGATATATACGAATAGAATTTATATATTTTGATAACACCCAAGTGTACTAAGACATGGTAAACGCTATCAGACCTAAAATTTAAGCGGTGTCTGTCAGAAAACTGAAGATTTCCATGCTTTAAAATCGTCTGTAATGTTTTCAATATGACCCATGTAGATTGAATTTTTATGTCTTTAACACAAAAGTTCAATCACCTTAGATTACTCTAAACAAAATACGGGTTATGTCTCAAAAATAATCAGAATAAAACTGATTCGCTCAATGTGGCAACACTGCATCGGTACAAAATCTGGCATCGTGTTAGTGGGTAGGGTAGGTACACAACCAGAATTGGTTTAAGCCACTCAGAGCAGTGTTAGCATCAGTATTGCTAGTTGTTCAATGTAGTGTTGTAATATCGCGTCATTGTTCATTACGCATTAATAAAATAAATTAATTAACGCGTAATCTACATAAGAAAATATTATAGTTTAATTGAATAATAAAATCTAAAATGTTTTCTTAAATATTTGCTTTGTAAAATAAAACCAAGTGTTAAAGTTTCACAAGTACAAGGCGCCATGTAGAAATACAATTCTAAAGAAACCCAGCCGGGTAGCAATAAAATTTAGAGTACTTATAAAGCTCGCAAATACTGTTAGAAGCCGTGGGAATTTTAACTATTTCTGAAATAGAAAGAAATAGACGAACGGTTCAAAATACTTAAACAGAATTGGTCACAACGAATTCGCAAAAATTCGTTGCCATGGAAACAATAGGTTATATATGATTAAGCACCACCAAAAATCGGTGTCTTTGGGTTCCAACTTTAAAACTACATAGGTAGATTAAACGAGTGTTGAGTGAGACCTGTACCAATGTATAAAAAAATGACGAGCTGGTAAATAGTACCTGATGTCCTGATTAAAGATACGAGTCCAGCGAAGACATCATTTTCCAAAATCCACACAAGGCAGTAAAAGACACAACCCTAGACCACAAATATTTTGAGCTGCTTTGATTCACCAAATAAATCTACATATCAGGACGAAACAAATTCAAATTTGCGATCGCAGTCACTTCACATTCGATAACAAACGCGAACTAAGATTACTTCACATACGTGAAAATTTAAACACTTAAATAAAACACAGTGAATAAATAAAATTTTTATTCGTTTCATTTAAATTTTTTAAAGACTTTATAAATTATAAATTTTATATGGTTTTTCTCATTTTGCGAATATCATGACGAGAAATCAGTTATCAAAGGTTAATGGCTTGAAATTTAACACATTTTTTAATTATGTTTTAAATTTCATTTTTAATTAAATAATTTGTTTATTGTAAATGTTGTGTGCTTGAAATAATAAGTATTTGTTTAACTTTGATCTGGTTTTGGCTCACGATAAAAATAAATAACGTTCACAAAGTACAGTTAGGATAACCCTACTTAATTGAAAAAAAATCGAACCTTTTAAATATTCATAGCTGGAAACAGCCTCTAAAACTTGAATTTTAGAAACAGTTATAAAAAATATTGCGTGCTGCTTGTTTAAATTTAGTGCACGCTGACCAGTTAATTATTAATAACAAATCTAATTAAGCAACGCAGTAAACTTCATGTAAAATACAGGCAAATATCGAACAGCGGTACGCAATCAAGTTTTGTGTTAAACTTCACAAAACAGCTTTAAAAACGCTTGAAATGCTGTTTTGTCTTCAGCACAGGTTTTCAAATGGCACAGGTCATTCAAAAAAGGCTGAGAAAACGTTGCAAATGAACGTTGCACTAGGCGGCCGTCGACGTCGAAAACCAATGAAAGTGTGTTAGCAAAAGACAGACGAGTATCACGAAGGACGATTACAAATGAGGTAGGCATGAATACCGTTCATCATATTTTGACAGGTGAGCTAAGTATGAGAAAAATTTGTGCAAATGTGGCACCCAAGAACTTGTCTACAGATCAAAAAGCGAATCGCCTTTCCATTAGTCAGGAAATGTTGGATCACTTGACAGATGAACTGAATTTCATGCACAAAGTAATAACAGGCGACGAATTTTGAATAACAAAGCGTGGAGCGGTACATTCCCTCATCGCTTTGGCCTAAAAAACCTCGCATGAGAAAATCTAAAGTCAAATTCTGGCTTACGCCTTTTTTGATTGTCGTAAAATTGTTCACAAAAATGTGTACCGCAGGGTCAGAGAGTAAATAAACTCTTTTATCGTGAAGTATTTGACGGTTTGAGAAAAACAGTTTTGCGTGTGCTACCTGAGATTGGCGCTTCTCGGATCTTACACCACTACAACATCCCCAACCATACCTCATTGCCGATTAGAGAGTTTTTAACTCAAAAACAGATTCCGGTGCTTCCACATCAACCTTATTGTCCAGATCAAGCTCCCTGTGACTTCTTTTTATTCTCGAAGATTAAGCAGCAACTGAAACGTCATCATTACGGAACAATAGAAAACGTTCAAAAAGTCACAAGCTTTAAACAGTGTTGCTGAAAAAGATTTCAAGAATTGTTACGAAGGACGTTCTAAGACACGTATGTTGAAGGCAGTAATAATAAAATTAATTCAATAAAAGCTTTATTAAAACATCATTCTCATTACTTCTGAAACATGCCTCGTATTAAATTTGTTACGGCTATTTTCAAGGCGTTCCGGCCTAAAACTACTGTTACAAATTGTGTAATACGCATAGATAATTAACGCACTAATATAAATTGATGAACGTAATAAATAATATGATTTTTACGTTTAGTTGATACCAATAGTATTAGTTGGTTAACTTTGAGTGGATCGGTGGAAAAAGGCCGCCTGCTAACTGTAAACAGTATAGTTGCTGCTAATTTTGCCTGTTATATTCTTTAGTTTTCAATGTTTGTATTTAGGTTATCTGTTTTATGTTTAGACCTTTAATTAATTATTTATATTTTATAATCGTCGCTTGTCGTCGTTTTATGTCAATTATACAAGGATGTATTGATAAATCCTTAGTCTACTATAGAAATAGAAATAAATTGAAAATGAAGATATTTTTTTATTCACGTACTTCCTGTTTAAAGTAATACACTTATTACAGCGATTGTCTCAGAACAAAGATCTTCTTGCTCTGCAAACCAGCTCTATGCAGTTTCTACTATGTCGTCGTTCGAAGAAAATTTGTGCCCTTCCAAACAATTTTGATTCCAGGGAGCACATAGCAGTTTGAGGGAGCTAGGTTTATTGAATAAGGGAGATGTTCAAGCAGTTCGAACTGTGCAGGCACATTGTTCCGTAAAAATCGAACACTATTGGTCAATTTACTACATCTTTTTTACATAATTCTTTCTCGCAAAGTTGTTATTAAAGTCAAATAGTATCCCCAGTTATTGTTTTGCCTTTCTCCAAGTAATCAAGCAAAATTACTTTTCTGGTAGATTTCTGCACATTTGGAAAACGAGAGTGCCTCCATTCCATCTACTGTTTTATCGTCTTTACGTCATAGATATGTAGTCAAGCTTCAGTCGTGGTAATGACACGGCTTAAGAAATCAACGTCTTCATAAAAATAAGCGTAGGTAGAGCATGACGCTTTCACTCTTATTCGCGGATGAAAAGATCCGGATTCAAATATTTAGGCATAATGTGATGATACCGTGGGTTTAAACTAAATTCTGGTCTTTTGTTAAACATTTTTGTGAAAAGTGAATTCACTTCCTATATAAAACGCACGATGGCATAAATTTAGACTTTTAAAATTAATTTCCCGTATTGACCTGGCCGAAAGTCCCACTGAGAAGTCGGTGGACTTACAACTTTAACCCTTGTATTATCTTTGATCTAGGCGAGAGTTCCTCTGAGAAAGTAGTACTTACTACAAAGATCGACTAAGAGTCAGGGTACCTACTATGAAGACCCTTGTATTCTAGTATGCGGTCAAAAGTACTATTGAAAAACGAACTCACGACCAATAACAAATCGACCTAGTACACTTCGTTAAAAGATGATCTCCGTTAATCTTAGTAGCTTTTACTTGACTCAAATTAGTATACAATAATTTAGCACCAATTCAAAATAAATAAACACAAACATACCTGATACGGTATAATAAATTTCGTCACCGACACATACAGGGTTAATTCTTAAAACACTTAACACTATCAGTAAAACGCGATAAAAAAACATCCCAACAAATTAGCAATAATAATGAGAAACCTTACTTGAATATACAAAGTACGACAAATAAAATTAAAACTGGTAAAAATCACACACAAATTACAAATAAACTAAACAGGCCTAGTACTAAAAAACATAAATGAATTAAACATAAAGCAGATAAGTATATACACAGAGTAGGTTGCAAAAATAAAAACATAAGCGATTTTGGATAAAACTGTTCACTTGACAGAGCTCTCAACAAAGGATCATTACAAAGAAAATGATGCCCGAGCATAGAGACCGTTGACCGAACCAGCGCACGTTGTAATGAATTTTTCAGAATCTTTTGATACCAAAATCGAAATGAATTATGTAATGTACACGTCCATATGCAATATTTAGTATCTTAGGTATAAGTACTACTACTACTACTACTACCCATCACGCCATTCCCTTACCGGGGTAGGCAAAACCACTAACAAACCTCCACCTTCACAACCACTGCATGCACACAT
>JAHWXV010334230.1:0-10696 GCA_024586415.1 Phrixothrix hirtus
TATATATATATATATATATATATATATATATATATATATATATATATATATATATACGTAAGAGAAGGTGATGTGTTGTATCACATCATATTTTTAATAATACAGTTACAATAGATATGGTATTTTTGGTGCCCGATTTAATTTTTACTTTGCTTTATGAAATATAGTATAGAGAAAGTATTGTTTTCGTCCAAAATTTTTGATGTCGAAATTTTAGTGGAAATACACGTTTTCTGGTCTAACCGGTTTCTCATAAAATTTTCCGTAACTCGAGTACTTTCACCATTAAATTTGAATAAAATAACTACGAAACTCAAAGCCCTAGTTAAATGAAAATTTATATTTGAGGTCATAATTTCCTTCGTGTGTTCTAAAATCAAATAACCGGAAGTACCGCATTATTTCTGTCATTTTTAGATATTTTATAAATTTTTTGTTTTTTGAGATTGTGTTTAAATCTGCTATAAGGATTTTTTAAGAATGTATTGTGTTTCTTAAAAACTGAAGACCCTTTCATATATCTAGGCGGTTGCTCAGAAAATTTTCCGCAAGTCGAGTAACCGGAAGTACATTCACCGTTACCTCTGAATAAAATAACTTTGAAACTAAAAGCCCTAGATAAACGAAAATTTATACTTGAGGTCTTAATCGCTGTATGCAAAATCAAAAATTTGGTTAAAATCGAATAACCGGAAGTACCACTTTATTTCTGTCATTTTTAGATATTTTCGGAATGCATTTTCACGGTTTTATTAAAATCGGCTCTAAAGATTTTTTTAAAACTTAGTATATTATTTAGCTACTTAATTTAGTTTTATATTAACTAAGTAGTTTCTCTAATACATTTTTGGAAATCGATTAACCGGAAGTAGGTACTTTGGATATTAGTTGTGAGCAACTTATCTCAAAAGCAAATCATAATATGAAAATTAAAGATATATTTAATTTTACTATCTTCCATGCATGGGACGACAAGAATTTAGTTCAAATCGAATGACCGGAAGTGCCACTTTATTCTTTCGATCTATAAATTTTCTGCGATTTTCTCGAAAACGGCTATAACAATTTTTTGAAACTTGCTACGGTTCTTATACTTTTGTCATTCTTTACCGTGAATATAAAGGTTTTCCTGAAAAAATGCATTATAAGCGAATTATTAGAGACAATTTCAGGAGTTAAGCAGGGTTTTGCGTGTCGAGTAAGTTGGATGGGTGACCGTTACAGTTATCGTTCCCAAAATAAACGTAAATAATATTTTGATTATTTTTGGATATTTACATATTCGTATATCTACATACGTAAAAGAAAGCCACGTGCTGTGTCACACCAGATTTTTCTTTTTTCAATTCATTTGTCAGTATTTAAAATTATTTATAAATTAATTTTCCTAAAATATGTATTAAATACGAGGAGTGCTCCATATGTTTCGGGAACCGAGTACTTCCGTCATTGTTAAAGAATCATAAATGGCACTATCGTAAAATTTGACATTTTTTAGGTTATGTAGCATTGACAATTGAACAAAACATCGTTTGGTAACATTTGAATTTAAGAGTAAAATAAAAAACTATCTACAAAAATGGAATTAAATTGCGAACACTTTCGTGCAATGATTTTTTGTGATTTTAAAAGTAATTTAACTGAACAACAATGTATGGATGGTCTTGTTTCGGCTTTTGTTAACGATGCATCATCCAAAATAGTAATTTATTGCTGGTTTTCAGTATTCAAGTTTGGTTGCAATAGTTTCAGTGATGAATTTTGCGAAGGTCATCCGCGAACTAGTGTTCCAAAAAACATTGATGCTGTGCGTGAGATTATTGAGATGGATCGACATATGATTTACCGTGAAATAGAATCGACCCTTGGCATTGACATGAAACAAATATCAACGATTTTGCATGACCATTTATGTGTGAAAAAATTATGTGACCGATGGATTCCACACGATTTGACAGAGGCTCAAAACGTGGGTCGTGTTCAATGGAGCAAGGAAATGCTGAAAAATAAAATGCGTGGAAGCCGTTTTTCAACACCTGAAGATGCTGTGGAAGTATCAAAACTCATATTTCTTCTATACCATCTTCGGAATGGAAAAAGTGTTCCAACAACTGATTCGAACCCATGCAAAAGTGTATTGATTTTAAGGGAGAATATTTTGAAAAACAATAGAAGCATTATTAATGTATTTTCATTGTTTTCATACCTATTGCCGAAACAATTGCAGCACCTCTTGTATCATTAAAAACTTTAATCAATTTTAATTTTCCTCAATTTTCCTACCTAGTCATTATATTATTATACCAATAATTTAGTATTAAACAGTATTTAGAACTTTTTGGGTTAGGTGTTAATACCAGGTGAAAGGTTAAATTTGTAAGGTGTGAGAAAATACATTTATTTTATGATACTCCGATACGTAAGGCTAAAAGACTCTTTAAACACATTTATATTACAAGAACTGGTCCCATGTTCATTCCTGACTTATTTATAGCGATCTGATAGGTTCTAATTTTTGGCAAGTTTGTAGTCAATTTTATGACCTCTGTGTATAAAATAAAATGTTACCGTTAGAGATCTACAAATTATAATACAGATGATTAGCTTCTAAAACTCTACCGTGGAACTGATTAAAAATGGAATCTATTGAGCAAAAAGCGGTGATAAAACATTTACAAAAAGCAGGAGCGATCTTACTGAAAATCATTGAGACGTGGTAGCAATCCTAGGGGAGCCCGGTTATCCTATGAATCAGTAAAATCGCGGTGTCGTGAATTTAAATGTGGAAAAACGTCTTGCGAAAAATTAACACCCAAGAGTTTTGCCTGACACGGCAACAATGGACGAATGCATTAAAAACGTCCATAATTTAGTGTTTCAAGACCAGTAGTACCTTAGGCTAATTTTTGAAGACAAAACTCGTCACCGTCACAATTCCTCCCTCCATAACTGATCCTAGTACAACTCATCATCCACACATCATCCTCCACAACTCGACCTCCCCAACTCAACCTCCACTACTGTTCCGTTGCAAGTCGTTCCTTATAACTCGTGCCTTTCAGTTTATCCACTACAATTCACGGCTCAACATTTGTTACCATAACTGACAACACCAGGATTTGTAGTAAAAGCTGAGTTTTTGTTATCCAAATTAGGGCATGAGAAAATTTAAAGAATAAGTAAAAATATTAAATTGTTTCCATCTTCAAAGAAAGTCTAAATATTTCCAAAACACTGATTTGATTTGTAATTAAGAGACTGTCCATGTGATCGTTGTGGGGAAGAGTTGTATGGGATGAGTTATGAGCGACGAGTTGTAGTGAACGAATAGTAGGGGACAAAATTGTATATTTTCAGTTACGGTAACAAGCTATTGAGATAAATTGCGGGAGGCGAGTTGTGTGGACGAGTTGTATGGGATGAGTTATGAGGGACGAGTTATAGTAGATGAATTGTAGGGGACAAAGCTGTATGTTGTCAGTTACGGTCACACTCTATTGAGATAAATTGCGGGAGACGAGTTGTGGTAACGAGTTGTATGGGATGAGTTATGAGGGACGAATTGTAGGGAACAAAGCTGTATTTTGTCAGTTACAGTAACAAGCTATTGAGATAAATTGTGGGAGGCGAGTTGTGGAAGATGAGTTGTGGGGAAGAGTTGTAGAAGAAGAGTTGTGGGGAAGAGTTGTATGGGATGAGTCATGAGGGATGAGTTGTAGTGGACGAATAGTAGGGAACAAAGCTGTATGTTGTCAGTTACGGTCACAAGCTATTGAGATAAATTGCGGGAGGCGAGTTGTGGGGACGAGTTGTATGGGATGAGTTATGAGGGACGAGTTATAGTGAAAGAGTTGTAGGGGACAAAGCTGTATGTTGTCAGTTACGGTAATAAGCTATGGAAATAAATTGTGGGAGTCGAGTTGTGGAAGACGAGTTATGGGGAAGAGTTGTATGTATTGAGTTATGAAGGACGAGTTGTAGTGGACGAATTGTAAGGGACGACTTGTAGAGGGACGACTTGTAGAGGGACGATTTGTGGAAAGATGAGTTGTAGAGGATGAAGTTGTGGTGAGGACGAGTTGTGATAAACGAATTCTGGGATACGGGTTGTGAAGGAGAGACTTCTCTAAACCGACTTGTCATACGATGTAGTCCACAATATATTTACCAAACAAAGTAGTATGACAAAATTGTATGCTAGATGAGTACAACAAGTGTTAACCAATCATCAGAAACAAAATGGAGTTCTTATTTGTGAGCGTCTTTTGAAATGATATGAGCAGGATAAATAGTCTACTATAGAATATGAAACACTTTGAAAATTAAGATAGTTTTTTATTCAACGTATTCCCGTTTTAAAGTAATACACTTATTACAGCGATCTTGCAACTTTTGCAAACCTCTTAGGAAAAAGAATTCTTTTAGCGCTGCAAAACATCTCTATACAGCTTTCATTATTCCCTCGTTTGAAGAAAATTTACACCCTGTTAAACATTTTTTCATTTAAGGGAACATATAATCGTCCGAGGGGGCCAGATCCGGCAAATAAAGGAGATGTTCAAGTACTTCAAAATTTAAATCGTGACGCATATTCATTGGAGTACTCGACTTGTATGCAGGCGCATTGCCTAACAGAATTAAGACACCTTCGTCAAATTTATCGCGTCTTTTTTCCATTACTTCTTCGAAAAGAGATGTTAATAAAGTAAATAGTATTTCTCAGTTATTAGTTCGCCGTACTCCAAGTAATTAATTATAATCACTCCACGGGAGTCCCAGTAAACGGAAGAAAGAACTTTTCATCCGATTTATGCACACAATAACGTTTATTTTTTGGAGAATTAGAGTGCCTCCATTCTATCGAATGTTGCTTCGTTTCTGAATTACAGAAATGTAGCCAGATTTCTCTTTGTTAATAACATGACTCAAGAAATCAGCATATCCGTCAAAATGGGCCAGATGAAACGTTTTTGATTCACACTCAAACATTCGGGAATTCATTCTTTCAGAAATTTTTTCATATCCAAATTGGAGTAAATAACGTTATCCCCACGTTCATATGATAAATTTGGCATCTTAAATATATATTTTATCCAAATTTGATAATCTTGTAATATCGTGTTGCAAACTGAATCCATAGTTTCTGGGATATACACAAAAAACACTTCGATAGTATTGGGAAAAGGCTGCAACATCCTGAAAAAATTGTTTAATTAAAAGTTTCCAATTATTTTATTATAAACACAGAAGTCGATCTTCCAGATCTTTCAATCTCTCTTGAAAGATACTATTCAATTATTTACGGTTGCACACGAAGGGCAAAGATCACCAAGTTTTTGAATATGTCTTCGTAAATGTCTTTACCACCTAATCCATTTAAAAACATGTATATTACGATTGCTCGACATTCAATTTATCGATTTTAATAATTTCGGCCAACATGAGTTCGCCGAAATTTTTTTAGATAGCAATACGTTAATTTTTCGCTGTAAAACTTTACCGTAGCATTTCGGATATGTTGTTAGTTGATATGGTAATGAAAATTTCTTTTGTACGATTAGAACTACTTAGGCTAGCTAGATATCAATATACTCTTGTAGATTTCAAAATAGTATAAAGCAAAAGCGACGTGACAAATTACATAAAGATAGAGTGTTTCACCAAGACAACTTTTCCTCTTAAACTAGTGTTGCAATGGCTGCAACTGAATAGACCAGCCACCTCATTTTCAAGATTTATTACTCAGATGAAGTATGAAAAGAGATTTTGGTGATGTCGGGCAATATTTTTCTCATGAGGCTATTAAAATGGTGTTGAAAAGTAAAATATTTCTTGAATTATTTTTCTTACTATGAATCGTTAGTCTCCTTAGGTGTAGATGTTCTATATAAAGCAACTTGTGATGGTTCTAATTGTCCATATATTTTTCCAACTACGAGCTCTTTTGCAAAACAGTTGATCTAGCATTCATATTTTAATTTTGGAATTAAACTTTTTAAACATAATTATAGAACATATGCGAATACTGAAACTTCTGTTTTAATTATACAGGATTAACTGAAAGTATGGAGACATGCCATTTACGACTAAACCATCGCTTAATTTGAAAAACATTTTAACTTATATATTGTGACAAAATTAGAAACAACAATAATTTTATAGAATATTCTAGAATATCTAAGAATACCGTTGAAGGTTTCTTAGAACTGAAATAAATCATGTATTCACAAATGACTCATTACTCTAACCGATGTCTATCTAAATAAATTCAAGGTCAGAAATGAGTCATGGCATTGCAATGTAAAACATCAGAATTATTACTCATTTTATTCTTTCTATATAAATAGCAGATTAAATTCCCATAGTTTTAGTTTTCGTAAGAATCTTGTCTTGTTAAGTAGCTGTTAAACATAAATAGAAATATAAATGTTTATTGTTAGTGTACCAGTGTACTAATCCTACTGTTAATAATTATAAATAAAGACTTTTAAACAATTAATTATTTTCGTTGCAATATTTATGATGTGGTAGAGCAAATTTTTTGTTTTTAAAAATGGCTGTTTTTTTGCTTTCATGCCTGGTGATGTCAGAATGTTAGTTTTTTATGACGTAATACAGTTTTACATCCTGTTTTCAATGATACATAACTTTTAAGTCAATGCTTAAAAATTTTGAGAAAATTAGAAGAAACGGAATCCAAAATATTATAAGTGTTGATGTTTAATAAAATAAAATAATTAAAGAATGACTAGGACCTTTTATTATGTACTAAGCTCTAGTTCAAAAATTAAATTTTCCTTAGGTGTATAGTGTTGACCATAAAAAATGTGACAATTTATTTTTTCTAGCGGCAATAAGACATTTTAAAAATACATCTTTTAACATTTTGTAAGTAGATCAAGGCATGTTGTTTATAATATAAGGTGGAGTACACCATTAATTGGTAAAAATTACTGAACATAGAAGTTTTATAAATTAATAGAACAATAATCTCTAAAAGTCAACTTGGCATTGAGGAAAACCTCTTACCCAAAAATACAAGAACATCTCTAAAAGCCTACATTAAATAGGAAGAGCTAGATGTGTATTGATGTAGTAGTGGTAGTAGTGGTCTTTAAAAGGTTTACTAGACTTGTCAATTTCTAACTAGACTTCAGTTTAATAAATGCATAAATAAAGTACAATATGCAATAAAGTTAAGGTACATATTTATGTTCCGTGGGATATTATCTATATGAATGTAGATACGATGCTTGCGCACTTAAATGTCGTAGTTTAGAACGTCCTTCATTGAATTGTTTGTTATTGAGTAATTGGAGATCAAGCGGAAGTTTATTATACAGTTTTATGGAATGTAACTTACAGAAATTTTTTAGTATATAGTTTTAGTTAGTGGTTGTAGACAGTGCTTTCTTGTCCTGGTGTTGTGTTCGAGCCTTTCGGATTGTTTCATTTGCTATTGTTTATTTTTGTGGAACTGTGTTAGGCAAGCTAATTTGTAACATCTGGGCGGTGTTAATATATTGTATTTAATGAACAAATCCTTGTAGCTTGATCTTTGTGGAATTCCTAGTTTGTCACCTAAAGTGAAAGCTAAGAGTCTCATTATGTTTTTTCTTCAGCTAATCTCCTTAGAGTTTGTTATAACTTTAGTTTGATCTTTATTCAAGAATAGATTATTCGCTGTGAATCATGTCCTTGATTCTTTTAATAAGTTTTCAGACTTCCTTCATAGCTTCTCCCTATTACTAGAGTTGCTTAACAGGATGGTGTTATCTGCATAAATTTGTATGCCTTGCGCAGAGATGTTCTTGGCAGGCTCATTGACGTAGGCTACTTAAAGTAGTGGAACTAATATGGAGCCTTGTTGAACTTCATAAATACCTTTTTCCTGTAATGACATTTGCCTGCACCGTTCTATCATTAGTTGTCTGTTTTCTATGTAATATGTGATAATCTTCAGAACCGTTCCCTTAATGTTATATTTGAATTTTTCCTTTATATTTTGTGATTAACACAATCGAACATCCTACTTAAATCGATTATTGTCAGCGAGATTACTTGATTTGTTTTTTTTTAAATTCCTCTTTTTCGTCCCTAAGTAGTTTACCAATTTCGTTTTTATGAGAGTTTCAAATATTTTTGACATTTTTGGTAGGCAGGATATTGAGCTGTAGTTTTTACTGTCATTTACAATTCCCTTTTTGTGAATTGGGAAAATCTGGGCTGTCCATAATTTGCCTTTTTGTAAATAATTAATTAAGTAATTTTAAAGTGTAAACTCGATGCTGAAATAGGATATAGTCACATTAATTGTACATATTTAAATTACTTATAATCATTTTTTATTCAAAACATTCTGTATATATTTTCTTTAATTATCATTTATATAATTACCGAGCTTTTAACTGATTATCATGTTTATTTATTCATTTTAATTACCATTGCATTCATTAATATTAAGGTTAGGATTATTTTAAGGTTTCTTGTATGAACTATTAATCTAACAGTTCAAGATTCTCGACCTAAGTCATCAAAACATTACCTTTGTAGGTCAAGGGGTTTAAACTCTGTGCATAAAAAATACGTATGGCCAGGACAGGTTAGATAAACATACGTTAGTTTTAACCTTTGATGGAAATTTTTACATTATATAAATTGATTTAATTATCTTATTCTAGTTAAGATGTAACTTGTTTATTTAAGGATTAGTTTGCTTTAATAATCGCCATATTCTATATAACTTTGATTTTTGTTAATCCATGTAATTAAGTCTGTACAACTGTTTCCGTTAATTACTTTCTATTGGAAGCAGTCATATTAACGTTGTTTATTACTGCTTCGAGCGCATTAAATCGCGCATCCGATGTAATGTTAATTAATTGGAAAATGTTTTAAATAAGGGAATTCAACGACTAAAAGCTGTTTATCCTTGAGCTTGCAGATAATAATTTCATATAAAAGCTCTCATTATAAGGTGTAACTTTAGAGAAGGTATACTGCATTCTCTGGTAGAGCATCTCGACCGAGAACTTAGATAATTCAAATAATAATTATAAGAGAGAATTCACCCCATAACCGAGAGGTGATTTAATCCTTTGTAAAAATGAATATTAAAATTAGCGCCCTAAATCGAAATATATTTTTGTTACGTTTCATAATTCAAATTTAATTTCACAATAACTGTACTTTAAAATACAAGCCGTGCCATTTTGAAACTAAGAGAAACGGAACGCTCTGTATGCGATTCACCGCATTTAAAATAAATCGTAAAGGGTGTTTACTTGCACTTTTAATTTCTATTAATGAACAAAAGTACAATTTTCGTTTGGTTGAGAATTATTAATAATAACACTCGCCCATGTGTGAAATACACTTTGGATCCACTCTATATAGCCGCGAAAAGGTCCCCATCGGAAGTACCTCTTCCTCCAAGTTCTGGCAGAAACCCTTCGGTGGATGCCAGGCCACGATTCGTTAGGTTAATTATAAATAATTTGACACCAAATGATAATTAACTAAACCAAATTTCACTCGCGCAAACAACAAAGTTAAAACACAATAATAACCGGTAATCGCTAGTAAACGCTATTTTGTAGATTAGAGGGGTAAATCAATAACGTCGATTGTTAAAATTAGCATAAAATAGGGCATTGTCGGGGCATTTACGTTCAGTTATTAAAAGAGAAACGACCGGCTTCAAACTTAATCTGGTTCATACATATAATAGAATTCAAACATTGTAGAAATTGTTTTACTATGTTTAATAAATGATTTTTCTGTTATAGTCTTATTGATAAAGGTAAAATTATACAAACAATTAATAAAGGATTATATTACAAAGGTAATATAACCGTAGTTCATGTAAATACTTACAAAATACAAATAAATAAAAAATCAAAGTGAAATAGATCAAAACATGTATGAAAATTATCCTGAGTATAAAATTAATTGCTAATAGTCTAAATTAAAATAAAGAACATTTACAGTGTTTCATAATTAAATACAAATAAAAGTAACATTGTGAGAAGATGTACATCTAGCTTGTTAAGAAATAAGAAAAGTGCACTTAGCTTACGAGCTACAACTAAATTAATAATCAGAAGTGTTAAATGAGCTAATTACAACAAAAGTCATGACACAAATGTATATACAATGTGTACAAAATTAAAACTAGTTAACAACTTTAAACTAGTAGAGTTTATAAGCTCCAGTTCACGCAGGAAAGCAGCCTTGTAAATAATTTTATCTTGTACATAATTGAAGTAAGTTTTAGACAGTTTCCGCAGAATCCAATGTACAGTCCTGGCCCTAAACTCCGACTTAAGAGCAAAACCTGAGGCAATCGTAACCCTGGTCAAGCATCCCCGGTATAAGTTTTAATGCTTAAACCAGAGTACGTTACAATATGACCTAGCAGGACTGATATCTAGGTTATGATTTCTTTTAGACGTAGGATGGGGTACCCATAGATTTCGACAGTTTCCTTGTTTTTCATTTTTGTCGTAGTTCTTATTATATCTTCGCGTTTATTTGTGTTAGAAATAAAGAATAGGAGAGCTGGCCAAAAACGTTGTATGAATTTAATGGAAGCAGGGGAAGTGTGTAAGGACAGAAAGAAATGGAGAAAAATAGTGAATGGGTGATAGTAGTGATAGTAGGATTGGTAGGTAATAGTGGGCTGGTGTGGATACTG
>JAHWXV010334279.1:0-12743 GCA_024586415.1 Phrixothrix hirtus
ATACCCAAGTCTCACTACCATATAAAACAGTTGGAACAAATACACTATTGTACACAGCCTTCTTTGCTTCCATACTTAACTGCTCATTCTTAGTTACTGACCAGATGCTGCCAATCATTCTCCTCCCTGCATTCACTCTGTTTTCAATTTCACTATCTATTCGCCCATCATTTGTAAACATTCTGCTAAGGTAAGCAAAATTATCCTCTTGTTCAATTATCTCGATATCCAACTTCAGCTGACATATTTCCTTTTCATCATTCCTCAAATTGGGAATTGTATTATATATCGAGAAAAGACACAATACCAAAAATTTACCAATAATTCTATATAGTACCCTACATATGTTTCGGTTTATTCAAAATATTAAACCATCATTAGGACAATTGTATTCTTAATTAGAATATAATTATAGTTTGTATATGTATTTAAAAATTTTGTCGTGGTTAAAACTGGAGTCTACGTTAAAATTAAAATTATAATATTATAAATATTATAAAATTATAATTATTATAAAATTATAATTTTGCTTGTAAACGTATACTCCAGTTTTAACCATGCAAAATTTTGAATACTTATACAAACTGTAATTATATTCTAATTAAAAATATAATTGCACTGATGATGGTTTAATATTTTGAATAAACCGAAACATATAGCTACTAAATAAAATTATTGGGAAATCTTTGGTTTTGTGTCTTTTCTCGATATATTGAAATATGTGCATATATTAAAGAGTATAAAATATTATTAGGATATAAATTTAATATCTATAAATATTGAAATAGTCTTTAGTTAAAATCCTCTTAAAAGGAATTTTTTCATATCATCCTATTTATGAAAGAGTAGGATTCCAGTTTGAAATCTATACGTACAGAGTAGTCCGTTTTACTGAAAATAAACGCAACACTGCTCTCGATATGGCGAATAGCATTGCGTTCGATAGTACGTAAATAGGAAATAGGAATCTTCCGTGTCTGTAAACGGCGGGGACTAAGATGAATATTCGAACTTATGGTATGATACAGAGAATGTAATTGGAGTATACGAGTTGAATAACAGCCATTGGGTAGGAGTTAAAAGGGAAAATAGTAATTATGTACTACGATTCTATAGGGACCCAAGAAAAAATTAAAATGTGCGACACTGATTAATCTATGCATAGAGAAAGAAATGTTTGATTCAAATAAATGGTTCAACCATAAAGAAATTGACCCGTTTACGTGGAAAAGAGGGGAAAGATTGCTAAAAGGTATGTGTAATAAGAACCTTGAAATGTTGAACAAATTATTATCTCGTAGATATGTACAGAAGAAAACTATCCAGAAAAAAGACAAGGTCAAAAATAGAAGAATTGTAAATTGAAACAAACAAGTAACAGTTGTGTATGACTTAGCTTATTACAGCCCGTTACACAAGATAGTAATGTACTTCCACATTAGCACATTAATATTACAAATAAATTGTCATTCAATATGATATATTCTAATTTCTCAAAAAAATTATTTTTCGAGAACTTATAAATTAATATTGTGATCATTCCGATTTTTGTTTTTTTAGAAGTGAAATATACGTAAATACATGCAATACAAAAGCACAGTTAAAATTGCAGCCAGTGTAACGTCAGAATTTAGTTAGTCACTTGCAGTTTTTATGTGAAAAGCTAGACACCCTTTGTATAACATAAAAACCTGGTGTGAGACAACACACAACTTTCTCTTACGTACATAGAAGTGTTAATATATAAATGTTCCCAAATAATTAAAATATTATTTACGTTTATTTTGGGAACGATAATAGTAACCGCCGCCCATCCAAGTTACTGAAAACCCTGCTTAACTCCAGAGATTTTCTCTGATAACTGGCGTTAACGCATTTTTTCAAGAAAACCTCTAAATTCACTTAAAGCGATGTCAAAGACATAAGAACCGTAGCAAGTTTTAAAAACATTGTTTAAGGCGTTTTTGAGAAAAACGCAAAAAACTTAAATATCGCAAGGGTAAAGTGGCACTTCCGGTCATTAGACTTTAACTAAATTCTCGCTATCTTATGTGCAGAAGATATAAAATATAAATATAGTTTTTGATTTTCATATAATGATTACTTTTTGAGATAGGTTATTCACAACTAATAACCCTAATACTACCAGTTACTCGATTTTCAAAAATTTATTAGAGAAACGCCTTGTTTAATACAAAACTCAATTAAGTAGCTAAGAGATATATTAAATTTAAAAAAAATCGTTATAGCGGATGTCAAGAAAGCCATGAAAATGGAGAATTCGAAAAATATCTAAAAATGACAGAAATAAAGTGGTAGTTCCGGATATTCGGTTTTAACCAAATTCTTGATTTTGCAGGAAAAGGGGATTACAACCTCAAATATAAATTTTCATTTACTTCGGGTTATCAGTTTCATAGTTATTATATTCAGAGTTAACAGTGAAAGTACTTCCGGTTACTCGATTTACAGAAAATTTTCTGAGTAACCGCCCAGGTAATATGAAAGGGTCTTAAATGTTTAAGAAACATAATGAACGTTAAAAAAATGGCAAATTTTGAAAAAATCTCGAAAAACGGAAATTTTGGAAAATATCTAAAATGAGAAATAAGGTGGCACTTCCGGTTATTCGACTTTAACCAAATTCTTGATTTAGCACACTAAGGGAATTATGACCTTAAGTATAAATTTTCATTTAGCTAGGGTTTTTAGTTTCATAGTTATTTTATTCAGACTTAACCACGAAGGTACATCCGGTTACTCGACTTACAGATAATGAAAGGTCATTAAATTTCTAGGAAATATAGTAATTTTTAAAAAAACCGTTAAAGCCGTTTCCGCAAAAATCTCAAAAAACCAAAAAATTACAAGAATAAAGTGGCACTTCCGGTCTTTCGATTTTAATGAAATTATTGCAGTCGTGTGCAACTATGGATAAAACTCAAATATAAAATTATGTTATTCTAGGACTTATGGTTTTTGAGTTATCGTGTTCACAAACACACACACACACACACACATAGACATATAGAGACATAAACACGCAAATACACAGACACACAGACACATAGACACACAGACACAAACGCACAGACGCACAGACTCACAGAACCACAAATGCACAGACGCACAGAAACACAGACGCATAGACGCATAGACGCACAGACGCACAGATGCACTGACGCACTGACGCACTGACGCACTGACGCACTGACGCACTGACGCACTGACGCACTGACGCACATACGCGCAGACGCACTGACGCACAGACGCACAGACGTACAGACGCACAGACGCACTGAAGCACTGACCCACAGCCATAGACACCTAGGCACCCAGACACCCAGGCACACAGACACCAAGATACACAGACACACAAATACACAGACACGCAGACCCACAGACACAACAGACACACAGATACACTAGCACACAGATACACAGACACACAGGCACATAGGCACACAGACACAATGACACACAGACGCACACGCAGACGCTCACGCAGACGCGCACGCAGACACGCACGTAGACGCGCACGCAGGTGCACACGAATGAGTGCGTGCAGACGCGCACGAAGACGCGCCCGCAGTCGCGCACGCAGACTCGCACGCAGGCGTGCACGTAAGCGCCCACGCAGGCGCGCACGTGGGTGCGCACGAAGACGGGTACGTACACACGCTTACAAACACACAGGCCAATTTTGAATAACATGATTTTCGTACTCAGAAGACCCGAAAACGTGCATTTCCATTAAAATTTCAATATTGAAAATTTTGGTCGAAAACAATACTTCTCCTTTTACGTATATTTCATATAGGGTATGAGAAAGTAAAAGTATAATTGTATCACACTGATTACAGTATTCTACCAAACTGTATGAACATTAGACATTACAATTTACTTTTTTCCGATATTGCTGTATCTTTGTTATGTTATTACTAATATTTACATCAACTAAATTACAGAGTAAATAACGCATCTATTCTCTCTAAATTTTCATTAGAGAAGGCAATAAGGACGATATTCGTCCCCACGCGCAATTCCGTCCAACTTTCCAGTCTACCGTTAGGCTCAACCTGACGACAGACTCTTGTTATTGAGATTATGTGTGAAAATTATTTACTTTGAAAATCGTAGATCATCCAACTAATAATTTATTATTAACATATTGGTGCTGTATTATCATCAAAGGTATGTATAATTAATTAACACCCATTTCTGTATATTTGTAAGTTATATGCACTTGCAAAATCTTTATGTGATATTTATTTAGAGAGAGGTCGCCATATTTGTTCGCGTCAATGGCCCTATATCCGTCCCCAATAGTGATCCTATAACCATCCCGGAGACGATATTTGGAACGCATTCTGTGACAAGGTTAATGTTACTAATTACCTCGGCATATCAGATGCCTAAACGGAAAGTTGGAGTAACTAGTATATGATAGAGGTAGTGAATGCTGCAAGGAAGAAGAAGATGAGGTACAAGGTTGCTACAGATACATTTAATGTGCCCAGAGAAACTCTAAAAGACTATATTAAGTCATCTTTGTCGCTTGAAGAGTGTGTTCCTCAAACATTTGGGCGGAAGCCAACTCTGTCCCAAAAAATTGAAAGGATGGTAGTTGAATATTGCTTAGAGATGGAAAAGATTATTGTAGTTTATCTTTATCCAATTTACGACGAGTAGCGTACGAGCTAACCATAAGAAACAGTGCCACACCCTTTCAACGAAAAATGTGGTAAAGGTGGATTTAAATGAGACATACAGAACTAAGTTTGCAGAAGCCACAAAACTTGTCTAGGACGAGGATTCAAGGCTTTACGAAAGAAAGCGTGGCTAAGCTTTTCTCCATTGTAACTGGAGCTGGAGAAAATAAACTTTGACGAAACAAGAGTTTTCAGTCGACGAGATAGGCATGACTGTTGTCCAGTATAAGGCAACTAAAACTGTTACATGCAAAGGGAAGAAGAGCGTGCATAAATTTTCATTCGCAGATCGAGCGGCTACAATAACTGTTGTGACCAGCAAGTCTGCAGCCGGACAGTTCGCGCCTCCATTGATGATTTTCCCTCAGAAGAGATGGGAACTGGAATTACTTGATGGTGCTCCTCCTGACTCCATCGGTAGAATTGAGATTCTGAATGGATCATGGGACCTCTATTTTTTCGGCGGTTGGAGTATTTCGTCTCTATCAAAAGAGAAACCTGTGGTTCTAGTTCTAGATGGCCAATTTTCCCATACACGCAATATTCGGGTCATTGAAAGAGTTCTGGAGACTGAAATCTCTATTGTGTGCCTACCTCCCTACTCCACAAATAAAATTCAGATTTTCGATGTGGCTTTCATGTTCACGCTGAAAACGTACTACGCCAAAGCCATCGGGAATTGGTTGGCTAATCACACTGACCGCGCAGTGAGGAAACTTCAAGTGGCTTACTTAAAAGCAGCAACTATGGACACTGCAGTCAACGGTTTTCGGAAGACTGACATCAGTCCTTTCAAGCCAGATATATTCCCAGAAGAAGCCTTCATCGCCTATAAGCACCAGAACGGTCGAAAGGAAATCAGTTACCAATCTACCACTGTTGCTAATGTAAGTCCTAAGGATATCAGGGAGGTTTCAGTTATTGAACCGACTTTTTCAAACAGGCGTCGATCTGGTTCTTTGATCACAGGAACTCCTCACACGAACAAAGTTCTTGAAGCATCTAAGAAGAAAGAAAAAGCAGAAGAGGCGAAAACATGGAAAAGACTTCAGCTTGATGAAATGTCTATCGCTCCTAAAACTAAAAGACCATCCTTGAAAAATTGCACATCAGATCCAAAACCTGTTGCATCAACTTCAGCACGACCCTCCTAATAGTCCTCAGGGAAACGCGGAAAAGGAAAAAGAAGTTCATCAGCTGAAACAAGAAATAAAAGCAGTAGTCTATCCATGTAGATTCGGCTTCTGTCTTCTGAAAAAGTTCACATTTTCTAATTTTTGCCCTGAACTTATTTTTGGTTCACAATTTTTTAAATTTAATCGCATCAATGTTGAAGGAATATTCATACCTTCCATCTGCTACGTGCCACACTTTAGTTTGCTGATATTTACAAGAAAAATGTAAATTACCTTAAGGGGGACGGTTATTGTGCATCTTACCTTACTAGATAAAAGGTGATTAAAAAATGCGAAATTTGTCCCATGTTTTTGTAGTAAAATAATAATTAATTTCTACGGTTGTTTCAATTCTTACCTAGGAACACCTTCAGATAACAGTTTGTCAAACACGTTATTGTATGTAAACATTACACAACTAAAATCATACGTAATATAGAAATATAGAAACTTCATTGAAGTTACTACGGCATTACACCCTTATAAGTAAACTTACACTGGCTCAAAACTTTTCATGTATTTAAGTAATTTTTTTAAATTTTTTATTTAACAATTTACTTACAACTTCAAATATATGTCAATTAAAACCATTTATATTAGGACTAATAGTTAAACGTAACGTAGAATATAATATATTAAGTTAATCTGATATTGCGACTACATATTTACACTTATTACTTTTTATATTTAATTGTTTTACCATAAAAATTTCTTGTATGCTGTCTATTTGTGAAAATATACATACGAGGTATAACATGCAAATAAAGGGTCTAATCAAATTATCTTGACCGGAATAATTTCTTAGCAACAGTAATAACGCAGTTGTTATGTATAGAGATTCAACTGTCGACGGTTAAACTTTAGAATTGTAATTCCAATTAGTGAATAAATTATTGAACGATATCTATATTACCGTTGTGTAATTTTGTCAAAAAATATGTTGGACTCAAAAATTGAATAAAAACATTAAGATAATCTCGCACTTGATTAGAAGGTGTCACTGAGTTTCAAACTATACTGATATTTTGGATAGTATTGGGCAAAATCCATGTAATAAAATGCGACAGTCCATTGGAAGACGCCAAACTTTCCCAAGTAAGAAAACCTGAAATGAGCACATTGTAGTTTAAAGTAACGCTTATCATTTCTTCGATATTAGGGGTGTTGTATTAATTAAATGAATTCATTCCGGTAGGACAGTTAAAAAAATTAAGGGAGAGGACCGTAAGAAGAGATCCGAGTTGTAGATAAATAAATGGATTTTGTATCAGGAGAACACCCCTGTGTATAATGATTTACCTGAGCAACAGTTTTTGGGCTTCAAAAACATTACTACCTTCCAATAATTTTCATGCTCATCTGATTTCCCAGGATGAAAAACAAAGCTCAAGGATACTCATTTTGAAAGCGATGAATATGCAAAGAGGAAAGCTGCAGAACTTTTAAGGCACTGACGATTGATGAGCTACAACATTCATTGGCAGACAAGCATATAACGGTATATACACACGCAATGAAACTATTTTAAGCTATCATGAGGTTATTAAATATAATTTTGTAATCACGGTAGTCTCGTTAATTAATTATTATGCTTCCTATGTTATAAAGTATGGTATATGCAGTTCTTTAACTACGAATTAAACAGTAAAATTGTACATAAATATTTTATGCAAGAATTGCTATTATGATAAAATCTACACATGTAAAGCTTTATTATATTTTTAATGGTATTAAAATATTTCATTCATCTAAAAACCTTTAAAAAGGATACGCCATAACACATAATTAAGTAGAGAAACAATTATAAAGCAATAAAATAGATAACAAGATAGATATATATTAAATGTACATAATTACATACAAAAACAAGTATAAAAACAACGAACTGAGGGATAACCTTGTCTACGATCAGCGCGCAGTTTAATGTGTTTTAAAAGTAACATGCAATCGATTTTATTAGTATGTTGTTAAGTAACATTATAATTCGTCTAGCAAATGGACTACATCCACATGAATAACTAAAAGAATTGAACTGTTGAATGGTTAAAGTTTTCGCTCTATTATAGCTATGGAATATGACGCTATTTCACAGTATAACAATTGCCTATTTCTTGTAATCGCTTGTGCTATAAATTATTAAACAACTTGCCTAGTTTCGTTCCTCCAATTTTCACTCTATATTCCAAATCTTCAAATTCGATATCGAGAGATGGCATTTTGGTAAAGGTACTTAACTGCCTTTCCAAGCGTTTCCTCATTACTTTGATTGAATCCATGATATTCTAAAAATAACAATATAAATTAGACAACTATTAATAAGCAATGATTTAGATAAAGAAAATAATAAAATTCACACGGTTGAATCCATAAAAAGACTAGTTTTGCCTACAATAATAAGGCATTATCAAGATAGTTTGGAAAAAATACGCTAATAATACAATGAAGCGTAAAATGTATATATTTGAAAGAAGTTACAGCCTAAGATTGTATCTTTAACCATTTAATATTTAAATATCTTAGAATAAATAAAGGCAGTGTATCGAATTAAATCAATCCACTTCGTATAATTAACTTATATCATAATTTTCTGACGTTGTATTTTATCAAACTTACCCGTTGCTAAAGAATAAATTAGGTACGAAGTAAATTCATCTCAAAGAATTTTAAATAGCAATATATAATTTAACTTCCTGGGTTTCTTTACACGGGCCGGATTTATTCGGAAAACATGTAAATCATGTCATTCTGAAGATTAATATTAGTTAAGAACTACTCGAGAAAATTAATCAAAAAAATCTTGAACTACGTATTAATATTTTTATCAAAAGGCGTATGTAACCCACCCACTCATGATCGTAGGGCTAGCGGTGCCACGTTGCCAATTAAAAACGGCGGGTCCCGTGAAGGAAAGTAATTAAAAGATAGTCAATATTAGGTTTTGAAACAAGACAGTTGCGCTGATATTCAAGTATATCGAATAATTTCCGAAAAAATATAAGAAAGTGTAAAATGAAGGATTAGTCGGTTTATTTCAGTGGTAGCGTTTTTCTTTATTTTAGCAACCTTCTGTATTGCACCTGTCGACAGATAGTACCTTCCTTTGGCATTGGTTGCCGGAATTGAATTTCCGAGTCAGTTGGATTAAATAATCGACAGGGCGTAAAGCAATTTTCTACCTGTGGTTTATACCCGTTTTGAAATAAATATAATTAAAATAAATAAAATTATTTATTACCCATTTTGAACAAATTCATGTTTTCAATAAAATGGAACCTAAATCACTTCGCGTTTATAACAGAGTCCCAGCAAAGCTTTACGGTCTAACAAACATTTACAAAGTTAATACGCCATTGAGACCAATTGTAAGGGGCTTTGC
This sequence comes from Phrixothrix hirtus, assembly GCA_024586415.1. Lineage (NCBI taxonomy): Eukaryota > Metazoa > Arthropoda > Insecta > Coleoptera > Phengodidae > Phrixothrix > Phrixothrix hirtus. Next base: position 9,264 of record JAHWXV010334279.1, read on the forward strand.
GTCCCCTTCCAATAAACTTTCTGAGTCAATGACTGGAATATTATAAAGCTCCTTAGGTAAAACAGAATAAATTATAATCTTTCTGATACTTTCCAGATAGTTGAAAAAATGACTAATGTTACCATTCCTCAGGATCATACTGCAATAATCATTAGAATCGTATCTCTATTCACCGAACATTTCTATATACTTAATCCTTAACTGCATTGAAGGATTATGAACTTTGATTAAGTCATACACCAGCCCCTCTTTGATTAGTATAAAAAATATCTTAACCTTTATTTTTCAGCATTGTTGTTTTTTTAAGAACAAATTCTATAGTCAAATTGATGGAACGCTCATGGACTCTTCACTCAGTCGTAAAATTCATAATGAAATATTCTTCAGTTACAAATATGTAGACGATCTAATCCTATGCATTAACAATAAAGACCTCCACCAAATTTTATCAATATTTAACAGTTACAACAATTAATTACAATTTACTCTTAAAAAAGAGAACAATACCTGTTGTGGACATCAAACTTATCGTTAATAGTCGATTACAAATCACTTAATTGCTACTCAAGCCATTACATCAATTACTAGCCTGATCATCCATTTAAGTTTAAACATAATGTGGTGACGGGACAAGAACAGGATCTCTAAGATCTGCCATTCTACTCTACTATCTAAAAATATTCACAAATTAAAAGATGTGCTGATTAACAAAAGCTACCCAAAAAGATTTATTACTAAAATGCTCTTCAACGCCTCATAATATATACATATCCAAAATCAAATGAACCTTACCAACAATATTTAGAACAAACATAATGACAACCTAGTGCTGTTTAGAAAATCTCCATTGTTAAAATTTTAATACCAATTCTCTCACAATTGTCTACTCAAATATAAAATCTACAAAAAGGTTATCCTCCAGTATTAAAGACTTCACGTTTAACGAATATAAACCTAAACTAATCTACAAACTTAATTGTTTACAATGAAATAGATTATATATAAGTCAAACGCTTCAATGGCTTAAGAAACGGAACGTGCAACACCTTAGCGATGTTAGACATAATAAATTCACAACAGCGTTATCCAAACACTCACTTCACCGAGGTTATGTTCTTTCTAATTTACTGAAATAATATAATTTTATAATCTCTATTTATTTTATAATTTTTGAGTTGTCTTCAACGCTTTCCCCTTGTTCTTGTTCCAATAAGTTTAACTAGGTCTAACACATAATATTAAAAATAGTGATAAACCATAATCTTAAATTCTTAAGAAGCTTTCATTACCTCATCCCTTATTCTAATGATATTTTAATTTATGTTTAGGGTTTGTATTCCTACTTGTCACGTATTTAATTGTAATTAAATTTTCCATTTAATTTATAGATATTTTTATAAAAAATGTCACTTACTAGGTAATTTGTCTTATTTCTGCATTTTTGAGTACCTAATGTAACCATTAGACATCTAATAATTTGAAACCAACATATGTAACTAATAGACTTAAACATAACTAATGCATATTTTTTGGTTTCTATTATTATAACAATTTTAGTTTTTCCCGTAGAAGATTTGGTGTATCAGTCAAAATATGCCACTTCAATATAATTTGTTTTCAAAACTTTAATGTCGGCTTCAAGAACGTTGAATCTTGCTGTAATGAAAGAAGTTGTACTCTTCTGATTCCAACACGATAAAAAGAAATATATCGTCCTAATGAAGTCACAACATACTTCAACAATATCAGATTTTGGTTTCGGTTAGAGTTACGTACAATTCCATCCTTCTAACTACTATCATTGTCAGTATTGTAGAATGCGAGACCGAGATCGGGCGACTTGCGACTTGTCTTCAATTATTGTAACTTCAGTCTATCGTTTAAATAAATATTTAAATAATATTTAGGTTTTACATCAATTTAAAAACCTTTTTGGCCGCATTTATGCAACGTAGGAATTAGAACACATACTTCATTCTAGTTTTTTTAGAATTTTAGTGTAAATTGTTTAATACTTTTGCAATCAATATAACTACAACCAGCATACTTTATAAATTTTTAGATATATATAGTAGAAATAGATACTAAAGTTTTACATCAAAATTCATATCCAACTACATACAATGATTACTATTGCAAAAACTTAAACGGTTGACAGCTTTTATACGAAAACTAGTCAAATCGAGGAAAAGCTAGTAGCTTCTTAAAGCTCACCTAGATCAGTTGTAGAGCGTGTATTCCTCTAACTTTCAGGAAACCGCAACAAATCTTTGCAGAAAGTCAATCACTATGTGCCGCCTCGCCACCTTTAGGAGAAAATTAATTGCGAGGCACCAATGGAACGGTGGGCGAAAATATTACTACTACAAGAAAATTGATGTTATAATAAGTTAATCTGCCTAAATTGATGTTGTGATTAGCATGTGTCTCAACTCCTTACAGACGTAGGGTGAAACCCGATTGAAATTGATAAATATTTCAGTAGGAAAAATTTTAAAAACGTGCGTTCTTCTCGGATAATGATGTAAAATCGTTTTACAAACAACAGTATTGAGTCCAAAGTTGAGAAGATTGACGTTGAAACTACGCGCATTTTGCAAACTGATGCAAAATTGTGGTGTTAACATGAAACAAACCAGAGAAAAGGAATCGCAAGAAGGAAATAAGTTCTTTCACGTAATAGTAACGAAATGAATAGAAGGAGGAATACGACTAATTCAGTCTGACATGGCGAGATGGAAGTGGGGAATGCAATAAATTGATCGTAAACTGTGCCAAAAATTATGCAAAATAAATAAAACCCAGTTAAATTGAGTTCTACGTTATTTATTCAAATATTTGAATGATTTCAAATAAATTTAACGTACCTCATAAATTAATGTCGAAAATTACGGAGCACGTTCACTTCCTACAAACTGTATAAAAACAGCGGATAATAATAAATTGTAACACAGCTGGAAAAGATGATAAATTTGAAAATGCCAGTTATAATTATGTGTATATGCGATGATAATTTACAATAATAGATTTAGCATTTGCGTGTAATTTCATTTTAAATGTGTACCTAAATAAGGAGCAAGAAATTGAGTACTATAGAGACAAAAATTGCTGTAAAACTAGTAGCGTCTTATCTGATAGATTAGATCGATCTAATAAGCTATATTTCAATAACGATTTGTTACTGATTGACATTAATGCCAATAAGAGGACCTTATACAAATAGTTGCAACCCGTTTATAGTTAAAGGTGAAAATTAATCTACGTGATAATGTTCTTAAAACAACCTATTACAACACAGTATAGATAATTCAAAGTAGATAACAGGTAAAATGTTGTTAAAAAAATCTGGTGTGAGACAACACACGACTTTCTCTTACACCTTTTAAATTTAATTTGAATATATTGACGTAAGTGACTTTCCTATACACCGAAATTGTAAACTCTAAAATTAATTTAAAAGCATAAATAATTCATCCATTC
>JAHWXV010334305.1:0-14669 GCA_024586415.1 Phrixothrix hirtus
AAAGTACGACATTTTAACTTTACGATAAAATGAAATAAGTAGCACTTTCACTATATCTACGAAATTGATTTATGATCATCGGTTGTTCTATCATATTCCAGAGTGGAGCGGTTTAAAAAAAGGAATGGCTACACACGAAAATTTATTAAGTGAACTAAGATTAACTGAACCAAGTGATTTTCGAAATTTTCTCCAACTGGATGGTACGTCATTTGATGAACTGCTAGAAACGGTTACGCCTGAAATACTAAAAAAAATAGTATCATGTGAGACGCTATCCCCCAAGCCATATCTTCACAGTCAATAGGTTCAATTGTAATGGAAACTTGCACAAAATTAATAAACAGCCCGATGGATTACATAAAGGTAACAAAAATAAGGTAATTATATAAAATCCTTATTTTATTCTCTATATGTATTTATTTACATTTTTATTTTACTGGAATTCGGAAAAGTAATTAGCTGTAGTGGAACTTTCGGTACTGCTATGACTGCCGGTTGTAGTTGTGAAGACGGTTCCTGGAACGACTCATATTGGTAGAGTATATGGCTTGGTTGTGCACTATTATACGGAGTAGATGTGCGGCTGACACTTTTATTACTTTGTACGGAGTCTCTATACAAGGTGCCCATTTGTCCTTCAAATAAGATATCGTTGATAGCCTTTTTAGCAAAAAGTTGTTGTGGCTTCAGTTTTTGCAGCTCTCCTGCCCATGTTGCCGCAATTTTTTCATATTCAGTTGCGTGTTGTTGAAGGAGTTTGCAGACTACCGATATTAACTGTTACGGCTCAGTAAGTTTCTTCTTTTTCGGTGCACTATCTTCTCGCTGTAAATAAACATAACCTATCTATAATAATGGCACTGGTAACTGGATACAAATAATAATTTTAGATTAATTTACAGTGTCCACAAACAGAAGAGGAATGGATAGTAATCGCTAGTGGCTTTAATGATCAATGGAATTTCCCCCATTGTTTGGGAGCTGTGGACGGCAAGCATGTGGTAATCAAAAAACCACCACATACCGGTTAATATCACGACAATTACAAAAACTTTTGTAATTGTATTCCTGGCAGTTGTAAATTTGAATTATGAGTTTATTATAGAAGATGTTGGTATTAAAGAACGAATATCAGATGGAGGTGTTTTGGGTTATAGTGCATTTGGAAAAGCGTTATTGGACCCACTACTTCAACTCCCAGAACCTGATACATTACCAAATAGCGAGAAAAAACTACCATTTGTGTTCGTTGGAGATGATGCTTTTGCGTTGACGGAGAATTTTATGAAACCTTATGGGCTAACGGGCTTAACGGTGCAACAACGAGTTTTTAATTATCGGAGTCGTGCTCGTCGAATTGTAGAAAATGCATTTGGGATTTTAGTTTCCAGATTCCGTATATTTCAACGATCTATTCTGCCATTTCCTTAGAAAGTCCAAATTAGTGTTTTAGCATGTTGCTATTTTCATAATTATTTAAGAAGAAACTTACCACAGACATATCTCTAGGGACTCTGTAGATGTTGAAGACATTGGGTCAGGTAATATCATTCGTGGGACATAGAGAAAAAGGGATCAATCAGCATCGCTGCAGGTTTCACACTCCAGAAATTTGGCCGTCATTGCAAAGTCTGTCAGAGATAGTTATTGCGATTTCTTTAATAATGAAGGCTAAGTCCCATGGCAATATAAATTTGTAAATAATCAAAACTAAAAATAAAACATCTACTTGCATTAATAACGTAATTAATTTGTCAGCTACTAGCCACTTCGCTTGTATCTTCAACTTCTTCCTGTTCCACGTCCTCTATCACCATAGTACTTAGAGACATACATGGTTGCTCTTCATCTATGAGAAATTTCATTTCCTCAAAGTACCATAACGTTCGGTCTATCACATCATCTGTGCCAGTACCACTTTTCTCAGAATCTCTTATCCGCTTTAATTCTATCCTGAAGTTAGCATGTAGTGAATTAAATTTTTTCACTAGCTGCTCTTTAACAGCACTCGTATATTTCTCTATATATTTTAGAAGTAGACGTTCGTATTATTCGTTTTATTAACTCTGTTACTATAATCTTTACTTTTGATATTTCACAAAGCTGGTAAAGAATAATACACTTCAATACACTCCAAAATAAATCTTCTCTCATCTTCTTTTGCTGTGAAAGTCATTTTTCTTGAAACAGAGATGTTCATTTCTACACATTCAGAAAAGAACTGAACCTATGTTGCGCAATGTTACTCGCAGACGGTTTTGATTGAGTCAATATATTGCACAACCTTTCAATATGATTCATAAACGGTCAATATTATTGTGCAATCTAAAATATTGCACAATAAAGTGTAACGTCTAGGGGCCACTTTAGAGCTTAGCTGTGATATGTTTGTATCAATGGTAATGGCATTGTTTGTTTCCCGCCTCTCTCAGATTACAAAACGTTATCCTAGCCATGTCAATCAGGAATCGTACATTGGGCTGTATATTTAATATTCAGTTCTGGTCGCAAAATTTACGAGTGGATAAACGGAGGGGTAACTACCTGTGCAGATTCCGTGCAATAATATGATTACCTGGTTGCTGATTGAATGTAAATAATTGCTTTGAAACCCAATATTAAAGTTTGCGGTATTTTGAGCGTCTTTGTCAAGTTTTAGTATAAATTTGGCCTCATTCAGAAAGCGTAACACTTTTTTACTATTTTAGTAGAAATCACTACGTGCTACCTTGCCCTTTCTGTAAACCGTTGTTTTAATTGTCACCTTGCAACTTTACAATAATTCGGCATTGAATTTGTTGACCTACAGTCCTATTAGATTATTTTACATCTCAACTAATTTCCTAAATAATTGTAAACTGTGAATATAATTTCGTTTGTTAATGTAGCACTAGGTTTTTCTATAATAGGCTATGTTATTTACTTATTTTAAGAATAATAATTTTAGTAAACAATAAAGCATCGCAAATGTTATTATTACCCAATACTCTGTAAGTTGAGCTCTTCGCAACTGATTTTATTATACGTCTAAGGTAGGGAGGTTTCAGATAATCACTGTTTTCTGCAGCAAATATTCAATTTCTTTATACGTTACTGTGGAGATTCCCTGGTTCTGATGCTACAGCGCTGTCAAAATAGCTTGTTATCTTCCACGTTTGGCAGCTATAAACAATTATAGTAAATTGTTGATTACGTACTTTAGTTACGTAATTTTTGTTTGGTTTTAGAATGAAGAAGGCAAAGTGATTCGAAGCTGGATTGATCTTTATCAACCACTTCAGGATTAAAACCCTTCCTATAACGGATCTTAATATTTACAACCCGTAATGTTACTTGTTAATGACACTTGCATACTCGGTCTAGACAAATGTTTATTTAGTCACCTTAGCAAACTCACCAAATAAATTTAATTAACGACTTATTTATATTTCAGCAACTAAGAACAGAGATTTACAATCTAAACATTTTTTGAAATTTTTAAATCAAAAGAAATGAAATAATAAATCGACAATCATCAAGTTTACAATATTAAAATACATAAATCCTAAAGAAACAAGTACTGTTTACAAACCTTCCGGTTGTTCCCATTTTCAAACTACCGACAGGTAGTAAACAACACTTTATGATATTTTATTGAAATGCGTAAGGGAAAGAAGTTCTGGTTTGTTTTGTTAAATTTATTTATTCAAATTAAACAGAATTTTATTTTTAAAATTAATTATCTAACATAAAGCACTTCGCATTTGTTAAATGTACGTTTTTAAAAGAATTGATTAAAACACTTACGGTTAATTTCAGTTTTGTATTTTCTATGATGTTAAAATACCGGACTTCCTTCTGGCAGTTCAAATCCCAGGTCAGCTATCTTTTAAACTAATTTACGTCCCTTTTAAATAATCCACTTCATACTTGCAGTCTACTATTAATGATTTGCGCCTATAAACCTTGGAAAATTTAATTTACGTTGATATGTAAACTTTAGAAATTTTAATGATATCACGGCCCACACATGCGTGACAAAAATTAAATCATTTACATCTTCTATTTTCAACGGACCTCACAACTTGACTTCGCTTGATTGATTCACCAGCTATACTCACGCACAAGCAAAAAAGATAAGATGAAATTACGTCCTCCGATCTTATATTAACATCCGGACATCCCACTAATGCATTTTCTAACAATGGCTGATTCCAGATTTCAAAAATTTTGGTTTCATATTTGAAATAATGAACGTTACATTTCTGTTAAAATCGAGTTTTTTTCCTTTTCATTTTACAACTTAGGCCCCCGGTTTCTTTTTATGGTCGGCAAAAGGTGTCCTCCCTTTTTGCGGTGTCTTTACTCTAAGCGATTTTATGTAAAACGTTTCATTGCATAAGTCCGTTTTACTTCCCGATGTTTTGAAATTGGTCTTATTATACAAATTTTAAAACTCACGCGCGATTCGTTTATTGCGGTTATTTTACAACTTGTACCCTTATAAATTTTTAATAATCTGTGAAACTTAGTTTAAACTTAATGCTACTGGTTACTTTATTACAGCAAACTTATTTTAGAAATTTAAATAAAATGATAGTTTATTTAAATTTCTAGTGTTAGAACACGTAAATTAATTACTTATTAATTATGGTATCTAACAAGCTGTATCTGGATGGAAATCAATGATCTCCTGCAGATTTACCCAATTTGAGTATCTATTGCCCAGTGGCGGCTTTTCAGGTGAAGTAGGTGAAGTGCCTCTTCATCAAATTTGTCTTATATAATATATAAGTAATTGTTATTGAGTTCAAAACATATTAAAATACTAAAAATTAAAGAATTTCAATTCATGAAGCGCTTAAAATTACATTCATAAAAATTGCAAACTACAAATGAAGAGCTAGGAACTAGTATGCAATGGTAGACTAGGTTGTCATGGTAATCACGACGTCAGTTGCCTTAGTATTGTACATACATTACTCCCACTAAAAGTGAACGGTTTGTAGTGGTTACTCTTCTGGCAATAATAGTCGGGGATCCATTCTGTTTACTGCATTTCTGTATGTGTTTCAATAATAATTAATCGGATAGCGTGCGTTAATTTTTAACAATGCAGCAAACGTATTATTTAAACTATTTATAAAATTTGGTATTTCAAAGGTAGTTTCTACCTGTCAACTTACTTAAAGGATCCCATACTTTTCTAAAGATTACAAGGGATTATCGTAACTGTACCTTGTGTATTTATATTTATTTTAATTGCGTGAGCCAAAACCAGATTAAAGTTTGAACAAATATTTATTATATCAAATTTAAATGAACGATATACATAAATATACACAAATTTTCATCAAAATAAGAATTATTAAAACTAATAGGTATCAATTTGTCTAATATCAGGCTGTTAACCTTTGTTACATGATTTTTGGCGTAATATTAGCAACTTAGCAAAAACTAATAAAATTTAAGATCTTGTTAAAATTATTTAAATGAACACAAATAAAATTTTTATTTCTTCACTGCTTCAATAATGTTTGTAAATTTTCACGTACGTGACGTCCAATTTTCGGTAGTAATTGTGACGTTTATCAATCTTGCAAATTCGGATTATTGCCTGCCGTTATTTGCTGGATCGAGTCTCGGTCATGGGAAAGTGGATTTTTATTTCCTGGTGCTGTTTTTTTGAAATTACTTCTTTGCTGGACTTGTATCACTAATTACTATGATATCAAGATCTAGTTATCAACTAATCAATTTCTTTAGTTTGCACTGGACTTATAACACTTGACTTGAAGCTGGAACCCAAAGACCTCGATTTCTGATGGTGCAGAATCTGTTATAAGTTTTCGTTTCCATGACTACGAAATTTATGTAAAGTCGTTTTAACCAATCCTGTCTAAGAATTTTAAAAGTTTGTCTGTTTCTGTCTATTTCAAAATACGTTAAACTTCCCACGGCTTCTACCAGTATTTTCAAATATCTATTGGGGATGTTAAGTTTTATTTGCATCTGTCTGAATTTCTTTAGAATAACCTTTTCAACTGGCGCCATTCACTAATAGAAACTTTAATACTTGCTTTTATTTAAAATGCAAATATTTAAGAAAATATTTTAACCTTTAACTACTATTTAACAAACTATAATATTTTCTTATGTTAATTACACGTTAATTAAATTAATTAATTAATGTGTAATGAACAATTCCTTTCTAGCAACATAATTTTAAGTTTAACCAGTTGGGGCTTTTGCAATTTTCAAGCTGTTTAAATAATTTTTTTTATATATTACACACCATTTAATTCTTAGTGTAGCGGTTGAATTTCATTTTTACTAAAAGCAATAACTTATTATTGATATACAAAAAACTAACAATAGTTGCTTCGAGAATTTCATTTCGTATTGAAATCTTCGAGATGCGAGGAAATTTTTTATTTGTGGTTCAATTATAATCGCATTTGCGCCGCTAGAATTACAAAATCCCTTACTTATTTTTTTATTTGAGAATTTTTCTTTCTAGAATTTGTACATCTTTAGTAATGACAAGTTAAAGTTGAAGTTCGCTAACGTTCCCTATTAGCTTGTCGGTATTCGCTACAACAGGACGTGAAATGATCAAAACCAAAAACCTCGTACCTTTTTTTATTTTAAAGATTATTAAATGCATTTTGCTAAGCGAATACAACTAATTACACAAAAAAATATTTTACACAATTACAATTAAATAAAAATTTCTAATCATTACATTTGCAATAAAAAATTTTCTCACTGAATACTGGTTTTGGATCTTTATCTATTAAAATATGATGTGTGAAGTTAGTCCCCCATTTTAAAAAAAAAATTTTCCTTTTTGTAAACGTTTGCCTGTTGTTTGTCTACGAATACCCCTTTGGCATTTTCGCCTGCCCCTGTTCAAGTTAAAAAATGTAAGAAATTCAAATCTGAGGGGCTAACTTCACACTAGCCCCCCTTATCGCAAAAGTTATATTTTTTCTATAGTAAACATTTACCCATGGTTTGCGCATGAATGCGCCTATGAAATTTTCGTTTGCCCATGTCTAGTTTAAAAAATATAACCAATTCAAGTCTGTGGGTGGGGGGTGCTAGCTTCACACTAGCCCCCTTATCGCAAAAGTTAAATTTTTTTTATTCTAAACGTTTGCCTACGAATACCCCTTTGAAATTTTCGTTTGCCCGTGTCTAGTTTAAAAGATATAATCAATTCAAGTCTGGAGAGGCGAGCTTTACACTGGCCTCCCTTATCGCAAAAGTTACATTTTTTTAGTGTAAACGTTTGCCCATCATTTGCCTACGAATGCCCCTTTGACGTTTCGTTTGCACCCGTCTAGTATAAAAAATATTAGCAACATAATTCTGAGAGGCGAAGTTCATACTAAACGCCCACCAATCTTATTGCAAAATGTAAATAGTTTGTATTGTAAACGTTTGAGCATCACATTCTCACGTATGCCCCTTTGAAATTTTCTTTTCCATAGATTAGAAAATATAAAAAATTCAAATTTGGGGTAGAGGATAATTCCACACTAGCTCTCCTTTCGATTATTGCAAAATACATTTAAATGTTTTATAATGTAAACATTTGCTAATGAATGCCTTTTAGGAAGTTTCTTATAGTTGCCTTACGATCTGGCATTAAATATGGAGATGTTTATGTATATATACGAGGGTTGTACAGTATTTACAGTATCTGACATATCAAACAACATTATTTTTCTATATAGCTGCTGTGCACTTAAAAACACATATTCTACCTATATTCTAAGACAGAAACACCTTTTTCAAAACACTCCCAATTTTGATTGCAAAAGTGTTCTTAAATTGCTGTCATTTTACGTCATCGTTCCTGCGAAATTTGGTTCCTAGAATACTTTGTTTTAGCTTTAGAAGTAAATAAAAATTGTTAGGCGCTAGATCAGGTGAAATGGTGGATGGTTCTGCTACTTCCTTACAAAAAGCAATGTAATGACCAACGCCGTTTTCAATTGTAGGCGGAATAAAATGTATGACGCCGATTAAAACATATTTGTATTCTGTATCGTAATGGTATGAAGCACCTTAGATAAAGAAATTACGGACGATATTTGCGAAAGGCCTAGGTCTGTTTGAAGCATAGTTACAAACAATTAGTAAGTGCACCCCCTGTTCTTTAACCTTACATCCGTAACCTTTGCAAGAATTACAATGAACTTTTCTATTAGTTGTTGAAGAATACTCTTGAATGTTTCTATCTAAACCAGATTTCAATCCCTGAGCTAATATTGGCTGTGAGTCAATTACTAGAACTGAATTAATAGTTTTAAAGTTAATTTTACACTTTCTGCAATTAATTTCGTTAGTTGAACTTGGTATTCCATTTAATAATTTGGTAATTAAGGTAGATATGTTATAAGAACAATCGAGTGTGCTTGTAATATTATGGCTACAATTTTTTGTGATTCCGAAGGAATTGTATTAATTCATTACGTAGAACGTAGCCACACCGACCACAGGCCGGTATTATGCTACATCAACTAATAAACTTCGTGATTGCATTAAAGGAAAGAGAAGAGAAAAATGTCTCGTTGAATTCTGTTCCATTAGGACAATGCTCAAGCGCATAGAACTCTTGTTTCTTTGAACGCAATTTACTCTGTTGATTTTGAACTCATGACTCATCTACCATTTTACCTGATCTAGCGTCTAGCAATTTTTACTTACTTCCAAAGCTAAAAGAAAGTATTCTAGGAACCAAATTTCACAGGAACGATAACGTCAAATGACAGCAATTTAAGAATACTTTTGCAGTCAAAATCTGGAGTGTTTTGAAAAAGGAGCTTTTGCCTTAGAATATAGGTAGAATATGTGTTTTTAAGTGCACAGTAGCTATATAGAAAAATAATGTTGTTTGATATGTCAGATACTGTAAATACTGTACAACCCTCGTATACATAGATAAACATCTTATTCGCAAATGAACAACGAAATATGGAGCTGCATATTTAGTTCCACATCATAAGGCAACTATAAGAAATTCCCAAATGTTTACATTTAAATGTATTTTGCAATAACCGGAAGGAGAGCTAGTGTAGAATTAGCCTCTCCCCCAAATTTGAATTGATTATATTTTCTAATCGAGACGGAGGCAAACGACAATTCCAAAGGGACATACGTGAGAATGTGATGTTCAACGTTTACAATACAAAATATTTACATTTTGTAGTAAGGTTAGGGGGCGGTTAGTATGAACTTCGCCTCCCAGAGTTGGTATTGCTAATAATTTTTAAACTAGACGGGGGCAAACGAAATGTCAAAGGGGCATTCGTGAGTAAATGATGAAAAAACGTTTACACTAAAAAAATTTAACTTTTTCGATAAGGGGGGGGGGCAATGTGAACCAGACTTGAATTGATTATATTTTTTAAATTAGACATGGGCAAACGAAAATTTCAAAGAGGGAATCGTGGGCAAACGTCTACAATAAAAAGATTGTAACTTTTGCGATAAGGGGAGCTAGTGTGAAGTTAGCCCCCCCCCCCGCCAGACTTGAATTGCTTATATTTCTCAAACTACACAGGAGCAAACGAAAATTGCAGGAGGCATTCGTGGGTAAACGCTGGGCAAACGTTTACAAAAAGGAAACTTTAACTTTTTCAAAAAGGGGGGCTAACTTCACACAGTCATTAAAATAGGCGTTATAATACAATTACAAAATTGCCATCCAAAAACTAGGATCCGCAATTCTACAAAGTAGGTGATTGGCAGTTTTATGTAGTGTGGGTCAATAAAGTACTTGTACACCTTGAATTTGGCACTAAAAGAGATGTTTAAAATGAAATTCAATAACTTCTTTATATACAATATATTGTAGTACTATTATTAGGAACATTCAATATAATTAATACCCAATATTAAAGAAACTAAAAAAAATATTAAATAAAAACGAAAAATTCATGTTAATAAAGTCTTTGAACACTTCAGCTATATTGTAAGATAATCGCTTGGAAATTCCACACAGTAAGTCCCATTTTATTTCAATTTAATCTAGTAACTATTATGTAGGTTTTGGTAGTTTACCTAATAAATAGAACAACATTAAATCACAATTTGGTAAGAAATGTCTCCGAAGACGAAAGAACTGTGAGTGAAAGAGAAAAGATGATTTTATTATTTAAACAAGGCAAAAGATTACAACAGATTACAAAAGAAGTTGGATAACCAAACACTAAGATTCAGTACGTAATTAAAAAAATTAATTAGATCAATACCACAGAAAATAGATAGCGAAAATGTCGTCCAAAAACATTAAACACTCCGGATGAACGGCAAATTTCAAAATAAGTGTATCAAAATCCTCGAATTAGTCAACAGATACTTGCTATGGATGTGGATTTAACATAGGGTAAAATAGTAAATGCCTCCGATCACCTTATAAACACGGAGATTTAGCCGGACACTTGAAATTTGGACTAATGTCAAGGAATTTTGAAAATTGTTATTATACCTATTCGCCAATTTTTCTGCTACTGTCACAAGAGCCAATGACTTTATGGTATCTGCTCTAAGTGACCTCGAGTGGCAACCAAACAAACGCTATGATCATTTTTGAATATATTGTCACAATATTTTCTAGCAAAGTAAAACTAATTTGGTTCTTATTTTGGGGAAGCTAAAAAAGGCTTTATGCGGTTAAACAATAATTTGCGAGGGCACGTAACATTCATTAAAACGAATGTTAAGCAATAGCCGAAGCTATGAAACAGCTGCACATGCACATTGCTCAAAAACATCACAAAAACCAAAGAACACTTATACTATAAATTAGACCGGACTTAATCCGTAATACTTTGAAAGCAAACGTAATTCACGCTTATCATGCCAAGTTCGCATTGTTTTAGTTTAATTCAGAACATAACTGAGGAAGATTGTAATCTTCGCATACGATTTTCCCAACTTGTTAAATTAGAGTTAACAAGGGCTTCATAAGGTCTGTAATACTCTTGGATGAAACAAAATATTAGGAATAACGAAGAATATACCCAATAAACCTGTCATTATATTTTAACGACAATCATCGCGTAATCAGAAAAAGTCATTCCCGGCACGTTTAACCCTTAATGTATGATGTGGAATTTTTGGAGGTTACACTGTTGGGCCACATTCTTTTAAAAGAAATGCCTCTTAACATTAACCGGAGGATGTGGTTTACAAATGATGAAGTCTCTACTCATTACCATATCAATTCAGGAATCATGCAAATTTAACCTTGGGAGATGAATTATTAAAAAAAGGTTTCAGTCCTCTACGCTTTTCTCTTTTCACAAAGGTAGAAACGGCGCATACACAGCACCCTTAATTACGTTGATGATTTTTAAAAAACAATACTTTATTCGTACGTATCAATCATATCATATATGCTACAGCATACAAGCGACGTCACCTGTAAACGAATTGAATCACGCCAGCGACAGCAGAGAACAAATTTTAAAAACTTGTTTGCTAACAGTTAGTTGCTTTTAATAATACCTTCGTTCCACTAATTCTTTCGTTTAACATTAATATTTATTTACCGTATGTACATATAAAATAAGTTTTTTCAATGTTTTACGATTATGTAGCATTTTGGTAGTAATCTATGAAAACATGGCG
Source organism: Phrixothrix hirtus (assembly GCA_024586415.1). Classification (NCBI taxonomy): domain Eukaryota; kingdom Metazoa; phylum Arthropoda; class Insecta; order Coleoptera; family Phengodidae; genus Phrixothrix; species Phrixothrix hirtus. Next base: position 11,629 of record JAHWXV010334305.1, read on the forward strand.
TGTTGCCTATATGAATTGTGCGAGAAAATATTGATTGGACTATATAATATAATTCGGGAAGGGGATAATAATTGGTTAGCCGCTAAGTACGTTTATAAAGAGATAAAAAGTGTATTGGTTGTATATGTTTCTTCATACACAAATGTAAAAAATTAAGTGACTATGTTTACAAGTGGTCGCACGAGCATTCAAAGTAATGAACACCGTGAATAACGTAAAAGTTACGTTATATCAGGAACGTCTATTAAAATTCCAGACATGGTTTGGGATAAATTTGAAATATAAAAAGGTCGCCCAACAATGTCTATGTGTTAAATTTAAATTTAAGGTAATATTGAGTACTTTTTCCTGAATTAAAATTAGGTTTGGTGTCCAAACTTATACACGGTAAATAATAAATTTCACATGATGACAAACTAACCAATTTATAAAATCATTCTTAATACAAATATGCCAACCTGTTCATCAAGACCGACAAGTAGTACCGTTTCAATAGAAAGTGAGCCTTAGATACGATCTGAGTTTTTGACATCTGGTGTTACTTATTATTTATGTTGTAGTGAAGATAGAAGATACCTTGGATTTGTTTGTGCAATCTCCACTAACCATTACCGCCACTTTTCACCTATCCAAACTGATATTGCTGCGAAACGAATTTCTCTCTCTATGACTTGTATCACTTGTCCAGAAAGTGATCTTCTGCAAGTACTCGTACTTGCATTTTCTGGACGTGTGATACACGAAATTTTTTGTATAAACGTGAATATAATTTTTTTAAATAGATACTACAATATTTGATATATTATTAAATATTATTAAATAGATGTCCACGTTTTCTGGATTAGTTCGGAAAATTGTCACTGTATTTAAGTATTAAGGCAATTTTTAAAAATTATCTAAGAGATAAAAATGACAGTAATTACTTTTGTTTCACAAGGATATTTTAAATCTTGTACAAACGTTAATTATTTAAGTTCTTGGATTTAAAAATTGTGAGGAGTTTTAATTTTTAAATAAACTGTATTCCGTAGTTAGCAGAATTCCGAAGCTGATCTAGCGCGGCTAAAATAATAGGAAAATTTTCTAGTTTCCAAATTAGCCATCTTAAAACTAGCGTGTTTGGTAGTTTGGGTATTTAAATAATTGTAATATTTTCAATCTTGCTAGAAAGAATGTATTTTTGGTAACAAATGAGTTGCTCAGTATGACCAAAAGGTACATGAAATTCATCTAGGCGTGACTCCTAAATTTCACTCAAAAAGATTGATTAATAATATAACCAAATTTATTATAATAATTTCAAAGACAATAACAATTTCTTTTTACCTGCACAATCTTAAATAACACATCCTTGAATACTAAATAAACAGTCAACTTTTCTCAACAATTAATACGAGATCACTTGGGAATCCAATAGCTTTAGCTAAAATTGTACTTATATGGGTGTAATATAATTAAGTCGTCATTATAAAAATCAAACGTACATTGTTTTCTAGTACTAAAGCGGAACACAGCATTAAAAATGCCTGCAACGGTTATTAGGTCATCAAGTAAAAGATCTTACAGATTTCGTAAAAATCCTTTGTAACCTAAAGCAGAAATTAAATCAAAATAATTCTGTGTAAAACATAGTAAAGTGAAGCTACGTTAATTCCTGCAAGATGTATAAATAGAAATAAAATCCCATATAAACACTCTGCAGACGCGCCGAAATCGAAAATTAAAGCATGTTATACAGCAGTAAATTTATAAAAAATTTTCATTAACTTGAATTTGCTGTGTATATTTAGATGCTGTACATATGATCAATCAGAACAGTTTCATTTATTCAAAACTAATTAATATACCTAAATTACTCTTTGGTTAAGTGCTTCGGAAGCCCGGTGCATCATATTAGATTCACTTTAGTTCCTCTGTATAGGTCCCATCGTTCATGTCCTATGTATTTATCAGGAACAGTGCTCCAAGTCAGAATCAAAAGTAACAAAGAAAAGTAGTAACAAGAATCCCTTACTAAAAAGAAAATCAAAAATAAGGTTAAGAATAAAGCAAGAGCAAAAAATACCTTGTCGAGCTTTTTGTAGAATAAATATAAAAATTTTTACAAATTTATTGCAGTTTTCTGAATATGAAGGCCTAATTCAAGAATTACATAAATTATTTAATTATTATTTAATTACATCACTACACAAGTTCCAAATGGAAACCGCCCGAACCCTTTACAGGAAATTATGTTGCCGACAAGCTTCTGCAATGCGTATAGAAAAACAAATAACAACGGATAATCGGAAATGCCAAACTAGATTTGGCAAGAACTAATACACTCTCTTTAATAATAATTAATAAAACCACTGCTAAATATTTGCAGCTATTTGTATTAAATGATAACGCATAAAGAAACAAAAAATAACTGAACACTATTGCAACCACAGGAAATGCTCTATAAGAAGTAAAAGTATTATATATAGAGCTGAATCAAATAAATTTTAAAGTTATAATGAGACATAAACCCACCATTATAAAACAGATGGTGACACAATAAAGTGAAAGGATTGTAAACGACTTTAAATATACATGCAGGTACGAAATAATTAATACGACTTTCCAAGTCGTAACAGAATGTTACCTTTGCTTCTTATGAATTAATGGAATAAATAGTCTTAAGAAATTCTAAATCTAAATACTAATATCTGTTTAATGTTTATTTCAATTGAAGTCTTGTTTTGTAATTCGCAAATTACTTTTTAATTACAAAAAACAAAATCATTTATTTTAACTCCTTAGATCCTGCATTACTTATTTTGTATTATTATAAAAGTTCATGTACATATCTAATTACATAATTTTGTCGTAAAAATATTTAGATCTTGATGTTATTTTGTTGGCGGTCGAGAGTTATATTCGATATTTTATCAAGTATTTCTAGGTTGATCGAGCGGTGAATTATTAATTTATAAATTTAATTAGATTGTCTTCGACCACAAACCTCTTTTGTTGTAGCCTGTCCTTTATAAATGGACAACCTTGAAAAATAACTTTAC
>JAHWXV010334315.1:0-10165 GCA_024586415.1 Phrixothrix hirtus
TGACAATTGTTTCGGTAATTTTAACTTTTGTTAAAAAAGTAATACCATCATCAGAATGTACAAAATTAAAATTATTTCATGTTACAAATATAACACTATAGATATAAAATGAAACATACATTTCTGATGACTTGACAGTGGTAACGAGGTAATCGATAAATAATATGAAAGGCGATAACAAATTTGTAAATACGGTAAGCTAGAGAGGTGTGCATTTAAAGTTAATTTTAAAATTGAATCTATACATTTCAGCTTATAATCAAAGGTATTAGCAGATATACTAATCTCAGATAAAACGCGCTAATATAAAAAGCCGGAGATATGTGCACATAGCCAGAAATTGAAATGCGAAAATGGCCAATTTAAACCTTACTTTTAGCGTAACTTTATAAATTAATTTTAATTGTCATTGAATGAAAATCCAATACAACCTACACCTATGTCACACACTTGACTATTAAATAAATCTAACCAAAATTAAAAATAAATTTTTACATAAATTTCGCTACGCCACTGCGTACACATAAGGAGTGAAAATTTGAATGTTTAATAAAATTATTAAATTATATTAACTTAAATTATAAATTGAAAGTTGAACCTTATTCTGCTGTTGGTGGAATATATTTATAACGTCAGGCGGGTCGAAATCGTCCGCAGACCTTCACAATAATTAGGACGTGATCCTTATAAGAAAATATTTGTAACTTCGGGCGCAAATATGAAACCTCGGAAAACCAATAATATATAGTACAACTTTATTATTATTATTAGATCATTTCTGAATTTTTCGTTTTTCGCATTTTTCTCGAAATTGACTGTAATAATTTTTTTGAAGCTTATTGCATTCCTTACCCATTTAATGACCTTTCACATAATTAACGCTGTTTCTCAGAAGCTGTTCCGTAAATCGAGTAACAAGAAGTACCTTCATCGTTAACCATAAATAAATTTACTATGTAACTAAAAGTCCTAGCTAAATAAAAATTTATATTGGAAGACATAGCTACCTTTGTATGCTACATCAAGGATTTGGTTAAAATCGACAAATCGGAAGTTGCACTTTATTTCTGTCATTTTTTGATATTTTTGCAATGTTCGTTTTTCGTGGTTTTCATGAAATAGCCTATAACAATTTTTTAAAGCTTAGTACTTGTCTAAGGTACTTGAGTCAGTTTTTCATCGTCCGTACATGAGAGGTGAGGAATTTAGTTAAATTCGAATGACCGAAGGTGCCACTTTATTCATGCGATTTTTAAGCATTTTGCGATTTTCCCGAAAAACGCTACAAAATCTTTTTGAAATTTGCTGCGGTTGTTACGTCTTTAATGGCCTTTCACGTGAACTAATCGGTTTTTCTGAAAAAAGGCGTTGAAGCAAGTTATCAGGCAAAATTTCTGGAGTTAAGCGGCAAGATTTCAAGAGAAAGAGGCCAATTAACGAAAGATAGCTTAAAGGAAATGGAAGATATAAAACCAATTTTAGAGGATTCAAGAAAACAAAATGAACAACTGAAGCAAACCGTGTCTCGTACGTTATCTCATCTTGATGAAATTGCAAAAACGCAAGCAGCAGCATCTCCATCATCATTATAACATGCAAGAAGTACCAGCTCTAATACTAGTCATAACAATGAGGGAGCTTCCGCTAACATTTTACAAACTAGAAGACGTACTTACAGAAAGAGATTGAAAAAAGGTAAAAAGAGAGAAAAAAGAAAGGCAGCGGCAACAGACTATAGCAATTATTTAAAATCAATAACTCTAAGCACATTTAATACAAGTATTGGAATAATGTACATGAATTAATCGCCCACTTAAATTTACTATGGAGAAAAACTTGCTTGACATACATCGCATCAAAATGAAGTTTTATCAATATTGGAAGAATTGTATGAAGATGGCTATATTGAAAAAATGTCTACATCTAAAGAATTGAATCTTTTTTAAAACGACTATGAGTAACATTGTCATGAATATAAAAGAAAATTCAATTACTATTCACTAATCAGTTTCATAATGGAGATTGGGAACTTCGGTAGGATTTCAAATACTAGTGGATTTAGAATATCTGTAAAAGGAGAAACAAGTGTTGGATATAAACTAACTAAAGACGGTAATTATGATTTACAAAACAAAATTTTAACTAATGTTGCAAAATTGATGCAAGATTCAGATGTTACAAACAAAGTTTGTGTAACTGAATCAATCAAGCAAAGTATTAATAATATGAAACTGGAATATGAAGCTGTTTATAGACATTTTGAAAATTCAATGACGACACTTCAAGTGTAGGTGTGAAAAAGGGTTTAGAAAACAAGTTGGATGCTTTACAAGAGGAAATACGTAGTGCTGACAACGCTGACATTGAGATAAAACTTAACGATTCAAAGAGTGCACACTTGAGAGAGATAAATCACGCAGTGAATTTGGTACGTGCAGACATAAGGACGTTTGATGAATATAACATTGAAAAACTTAAAATGCATGTTATAAAACTTGTGAATGACGGTACTACAGACAGTTGATATTATACGGATGGAAAGATGAGGGAACTGTCATTAACATTATAAGACAAGTTTACTAGAAGTATAAAATAATGTATAAGTAGCAAATTGTGAACGAGTTACATAAACTTGTTAGAAAATCTTTCCTAGAAGACGTACAGTTATCAAAGGATTTGGTGATTTATAGCAGGCAGACCTGGGTAAATTTTTACCTTATTCAAAGTAAAATAAGGGCTACAATTATATTAGTGGTAACTGATTGCTTTTCGAAATTTGTATGGGCACGACCGTTAAAATATAAAGAGGGTGAAGAAGTAGCAAATGCGATGAAATTTATTTTACAAGATGACAGTGTTAACAAAACACATCGCAAACGTAAGAATTTACAGACTGATGCAGGAAAGGATTATTATAATAGAAAGTTTTCCTCGTTAATGGATGCATATGATATAAATCATTATCCAACTTATAGCACTGTTAGAGCTTCAATGGCTGAACGTGAGTTACGGACAATAAAAGATGCTCTATATAAGAAATTTTGTTTGCGTGGTAATTATAAATGGCTAGGTATTATATCTGAAGTGGTTAGTGAATATAATAATCCACCACATCGTACCATTAATCTTAAACCTGTAGAAGTTACCCCAAAAACTAATCTCGATCATGTTTACGGAAATATGAAAGCTTTTAATGCAAATCATCGTTATACGGTGGGTGGTATTGTAAGAATTAGTGCATACAATACAATTTCTGATAAAGGATTCGCACTAAAATGGACTGGTGAATTATTTCGGGTAACTTCAATAAAAATTAGTAATCCTGTTATGTGTAAACTTGAAGATACGGATAATCCACCTATATTAGGAGGTTCTTATACTGAAGAATTACAGAAGGTGAAATTTGCTGATGTGCATCTTATAGAGAAAACTTTAAAATGAAGACCTACAACCGTAGAAATATTTGTAAAGTGGCTTGGCTATAAGCAACCTTCTTAGAGTAAAAGTGATGATATTCTAATATAAAATCTAAGATTCGATGTAACAGATTTTATGTTATTTGAAAAATAAATAAATTGTATTTCTACTAAATAAATAATAAATATACATAAATACTGAAAACGTGCTTTTTTTCCTATAAAATATAATACTACTATCGCTTACTTATTTTCATATTAAAATTTACAAGTTCAAATGATATATACATTTTAGTTTAGTTAGATATATCGTTTGCTGTAAAAAAATATTCAGATAGGTTAAAATGCGGATACAGTTCCTTAAGATCATCACTTAAATCTACCATAATAAGTTCTTGAATTAAAGTTAATTCATCTATTTCATAGTTAAGAAAACTTTCACAAAGCACAATTCCCTTATCAAACTTCATGAATATTTCTCGACATTTCACGTTAGCTTCATCACTATTAAATCCATCAAAACCATATTCAGATTCAAAATCGGTAAGAAACGCTTTAATTAATATTAATTGGCGAAGCCTTTTTATTGCATACTTTCGGTTTTCCAACTTTGAACATAAAATAACGGTCTTTATTAGCCATATTAGAAAAAATGTTAGATATATATATCTACAGTTGCTGTTTACTCTATTAATGTTAAAGTAATAGTGCCATCAACACATGTATTATACTATATTCTTAACAGAAAAAAACTAAAAGAAAACAGACACATGCGTAGATAGAACAAACTAAATGTTCGAATTCTTTAATTTAACTCTGAATACATCAAACTAGTAAATTTTAAAAATTAAAATAAAAATATTCACACACCCTTCTAAATATTTTACTTCTTCGGCTTTATAGGAAACTGTTTAGATTGTATATAACACAAAATGTGGCTCTAATTTACACATTTTATTTTCTAATTCTGCTCTAATTAATGACTTAGTAAAAGTGTTTTCATCATTAGCCCCAATTGTGTTCACTAGAGCACCGTATTTCGAGATATGATCGAAGTCATCAATAAATTTATCACACAGGTGAACACGTAATTCGTATGCTGCATATATGTTTAATGGTTTCCTCCTACGGAGGAATTCGAAATGCATTAAAAATTATGACGATAAAATAAAATGTCGTAAACATTTCACTACGTCCATTTTACAGGTAACTTGAACAAAGGCACCATCGCCAGATACATAAACTCGATTTGCATTATATTCTTGTGAAGGTATTTTAAGCTACTTAAAATTTCGTTTTTTATCTATCAGATGCTTTAGGTCAAACATGTAACATGTGAATGATCAAGTAGTAACTTAGAGAATAACGTATTCTTTCAATTGAACTTACAACCTACCCCTTCCTTTACTCATTTGATTAGCTGTGTTCACGAATAGATAGGTTTAGAGAGATTAGTTTATTCCTGTTCTATTCACAAATTTACCCATTATTCGTTTCATTTTAAATACTACAAGTAAGGATTTTATGTGAAGATCTATGTTTTTCTATTAAAGTCGTTGTTCCAAGGTTTTTTTATTTTATTTTGTTACTACTACAGAATTACAAATAATTTCATTTTAAAACTAAAATATGAAAACCATGTGTTGCATGATTAACTGAATGAAGTGTTCAGGTACATGTTTTAAATATTCATAAATTGTAGTATAATTAAGTATAAAATTATGTACATGCTCTTACATATACACATACAAACAATTAGACAATTAACTTGATTTTCTAGCTATATTTCAATTATTTTAACTTATTTTAACATTTACTTCTCAAATTTATTCATTTCCTACTTTAGAACTCTTCTAGAATTTAAAATGAAAATAGAATTTACTTTAACTTGAATAAAAAACGTTAATTATTGACGTTATCGTTGCCTGGTATAGCAAAATATCCCCAATCGAGTGTGTTAATGTTATCTTTAAGTAGATAGCGTTTATCATTTACACGTGATAATGCTATGCTTGTTTGTTTAACAGTCTAGATGGAATGATTCAAAGATCTCAAAGTATATTGATCTTTAATTATTTGGACATGATTTTGAAGACAATTTAGTTAATCAGTAAAAGTTACTCCATTTTTTACTACATTCGCCACAATTCCATTAACTTTTCTAATTAATTCATTGGATCCTTCTGCTTACATACTGTACATCTTACTTTTTATACCAACACATTTTAAAAATATTCTACCGCCTTGTTCATCTTTAATTTTGCCTAACACTTTCTTATTCACTAACTGAATACCATATGTATTATTACCTGCATAATTAGGTGTATCAAATCTATCTAAATTTTCGTTAATGAATGCATACATATCATACACATTCTAAGGAATAAACAAGCTAATAGGTATCGGTATAACAAAAGGAAGCTTTCCCGAAAGGAAGGGCTTTTAATATAAAATTATAATGAAAATCATATATGAGAGTCTTAGATAAAGCTCAAATTGACGCTCCAATATAAAAAGGACGATTAAATAGTATCTCATTTCTATTTAATTTAATTGCCACCAAATTTTCGTCAAAAATTGTACAATTACGATATGTAGGTAATAAAATATAATGAGCGGGCCCATATGTCACATCCCAGGCTGTCGCGAGTTTTACGTCTCTATTTACGTACAGATTCCATTGTTTTGCCATATACAGGATTTATCATTAGTTTATAATGATTTTGTTCAGAGATGTTAGTTGCGGCAGCTCTTAAGGCTGTATTAAGATCAATATATTTTTTAAGCCAAGGTGGCCGTTCAAATTTTACTGCCCTATATATTTTAGTTAATTTTAAACCGACTCCCAGAACTTGTTTCAAATTAGCACAATGAACTTCATATTTTTTTTAGGATAAAGCGTTAAAAGCAGCTTGCATACTTCCCTCCCTGTTATGATTGACGATGCTCGCAACAATACGGAAGCTGATTATGTAGTAATTAAAATTCTTTCGGATATTGCAAGTTTACTTCAAACATGTAGCCTATATCACAATCATTTGGATTGTTCATTAAGAGTAAGCCACTTAAAACTTCCAACCGGTAGAGAATAACACATTATATGACCATATATATTACTGACGCCAAAGTAACCTGAAGACACACTCCGTTTTTCGGAATGAAATCTTTCATATAACAATTTTTTGCTTTACTATATCTCTTTATACATTCACTAATACCACCTCTAATTGCCTTTTCGAAAAATAATATCATGTCAATATCGTTTAATAAATCCAGTTTAACTTTTGTATACTTTAAAGCAGTATCCCAAAAAAAGATGGAATAGTTAAATAACAGGAAGGATCTAAACCGTAACGATTATAAGAAACGTCTCCAAAACTTTCAAAATTTGAAGCTAAGATCATTACATCACATTTCATATAATCCTATAAAATGTCTCTTTAGGCGGTAGAGTTGTTTTATTAAATTTATTCCAATTAACTAAATAATCGTACGGATAAATACCCCTATGAAGAAGCAATTGAATTTGGTTGTTGTTATATAAGTTTACTGTAGCGAATTCATGTCTTAAAATCGAAAACTTGTGGAATGTTAAATTGGAAGCTAGTTTCTCTAAACTACTATTTAAAAACCGAAATGAATCTATAAATCTGAATTTAATATTTGTACCATTTTGCATCCATTTTGTAAAACATATGTAATTCTCCTTTGTTTTTGGAAGGGTTATATTTCCAGAAATATGGGTAAATAGAATTTTGATTAATAAGTGATTATCGTAACCTGATAAATTATTAAATACTACAGGCACTATTCTTTTTATTTTATTATTCAAATTACATGAGTTATATGCCGGACCTCTATATTCACTTGTAAAATGACAATGATCTCTCACTCTTTTTCCTTCAGGTTTAAAAGGTTCTTCACAAATATGACAAACCGGTGCTAAATGAAATTCTGTCTTTTGAGTCAATTTAAAGGTCTAATTGGTGATACTTGATCGAAATGGGGAGCTAGTTCATTTGAAATTCTAATTAATTCTTCAGTGAATCATTCTCAAGCATCTACACCATGATGAAATTTATAATAAGAAAGCTCAGATTTATATTTTTTATAAATGTAGTATCCAGCACCACAGATTCCATGACTTTAAAGTTTCTTCAGTTTACTTGAATTATATTCTAAGAGCGGCGAAGTCTTTTCAACTAAACATTCAAAACCTGCATATATAATAAACGGTGTAACCAATTTATTCTGAAAGTTACGAAATTGAATTTTTTCATCGCTCTTTGATAATATAATGCTACAGTTAACATTTAAACGATTACAATATAACATATGTAAATCGCGCCGTACTTGATTCTTGTAATAACACAAACAACGCTCACAAATATAGATTTTTGCATGTACATTAGTTGTCTGGCTTCGTACGAGTCGACTTAAATTTTTATATGACAATAACTATAGTTTGTAATTGTGGATAAATTCTTTTTATTAGTAAGTTTCTCCTGAAGGGTTTGAGATCCTTCCTTTATCAGTAATTAATAATAAATTAATATGAGTAATCTTATGTTTGTCAGTTATATATAGAGGTATGACATTATATTGACCCTTATGTCATGAGAAACCATATACGTTAAGTGAAATTGTGGTATTTATTTTTAAAAAATGCGTAAATTGTGTCGAATTCACGCCTAGAGGGAAAATAATATCTTGAATATTTAATACCGTTTTATAGTGTAGATAAGATGAAATATAATTTCAATTTGTGGTTTCTGGAAAGAGATCCGAAACTATAGCCTAAGCGAAACAACAATTACCTCGGCTTCCTAGATTTACACATTCCTTCTTTAATTTAATTTCACAAGGAAGATGCAAAGATGTTCCACCGTTTAGATAAGTGAATATTTTATCTGTACGTTAATTTATATTAATACGTAATACTTTAATCGAAAGTAACGCTCATCCATTATCTCGCTCTTGAAATGGATCTAGAAGTTGTAGTGTACAATCGTTAACATTTAATTTGAACCATTTTTTTACTGTTTCTTTATCTAAATCGGTAGCTATCAACCTCACGTTTTTAGTTGTAAGAGTAAACGTTTCTTTTAAAATTTCATTCCTTGTAATACACTGTTTTACAAATTCAACTGATAATTCAGTAGTTACCTTAAAAATATGTCATGGCTCATGCATTACTCTTCCCTTTCGAACTATTTTCAACATTCTACGTTGGAAAAGAATGAAACAATCCACTATAAACTCGTCTATATTATCTTGGCACATCTGATACGTTTGCGGAATGATGAAATATAATTTAACCATTTTAACCTATCTGAGCAATTTTTAGGCTCTTGAGACACTCGATTCTCATCTTTTAATCTAGAAGTTTTAAATTACATACCGAATTCTAGCCTTTTAAGATTTTGAAATTTACTATTTACAAGCAATTGATTAAACAATACCTTGTATTATTGCAGCTTACATACTTCAGATTCAAGGTTTTGTCCCGCTACCACAGTTACACTTAACAAACCGTTTTTAATTTTACTGAATGCTCTGATTAGTAAAGTGAATAGACTAGTTGTATGCTTTGGGAATTTAGTTATTTGCAATTCTACTTCTCTAGATTTAGATTTGAAAGTTATAATAAATCCCTTTTGCATTTTTACTTCAGTTCCAATATTAATACTAAAACACGGTATTATTCACAACCCTGTTTCTTGTCTTCAGTGAAACGCTGAATGGTTATAACATTCACAGGGCTAGACCTATTTTTTATAGGTTTACAAGCTCCAAATATTAAAGCGGCTTTATTGATACCCGTATTAATGTCCTTATTAAAACTTTAAATTTTATCATTGTTCAATACTGAGATAAATGTGGCAGGTAAGAACACCACCTTAGCTTTTAGTCCAACTAAAATACGTTGTCCATATTGAGTTACTGTTACCGTCTGAAGTCTTATAATTTTATATCGCTCATTGACTGTTAATTGGGATAGTTCAATTAATTCTTTCTGAAAGGTAATTGAATTTATTTTTCCCAAAACAGCTTCCATATTTATATTTATTCGTGCTCAAGTTATCTGACCTTTAATGGAACAGTTTTTCACTGATGAACAATTATACAAGTAACAAGTAACTATCACATTAAATAACCGAACCTAGTTTCACGATATTTTATTTCATTAACGAACATGCAACGATACCTTATTAATTTATAGCTAACACTTAATTTCATGAATAGTTAAACATATATCAAACACTTGATCAATTAATCACAGACACTCGACCTCCATTTTCTATTCAATTCATTTTATATGATTCCGATATCAAGCGGTGTTCGACGATTCAAACTGGCTAATCATTTGATATTTTTCAGAATACGATTTGCATTTTATATAAATCTAACTTCTAAGCGATGAATAAACTATAGGTGTTTTACTTGATTTCGTAATAACGAAGGAAATGTGAGATTAGCTTCATTCTATCCCCTTCTCAATTATTTGGCATAATCCCTAGTTAATACGTTCTTTATAATAAAATTTTATTATCAACGTGTGAAAATTTGCAATGGAAAGTTTTACGATTTATTTTCAATGAGCTACTTTATAAAATATTTCGCGGGCCTTATTTTAAAGTTTTCGCACATTGATAATAGAAATTGATGTTAGAGAACGTCGTAAATTCAGTTTTACGGTTACTTTAACTGCTTACTTCAATGGTAAGATATATATATATATATATATA